>VZRI01004830.1:263206-426055 GCA_013397515.1 Upupa epops
CTGTGATTCTGTAAAATGTGAGCAGTAGATTTTTGTAGATCTAGTAAACTAGCTATTCTGGCATATCTTTGCATTGTTTTGAAAGTAATAAAGAGGATCCACAGGAATTATTAAATCAAAACTTCATTTTTTTAATGTGAAATGATGAAACTTGAAAGGAGAATGTGTAAATGATAACGAAGGTACACGCACTGGGTTTGTCAAAGGCCATTGCTGCCATCTGCTGAGGAACAGAAAAAATGGGACACAAATGGCCAAGAGAATCAACCCCTGCTGGCCGTTTCAGGAGACATTCCTGCAGAGCTGATGCCAGCAAGCCCAGTTTGCCATCATCCATTAAGAAAGACATTAAAGTACTAGGTGGGTCCAAAGAAGGGCAACAAGGGTGGTAAAGGCTCTGCAGTAACAAGCGTTATGAGGAGCTGCTGAGGGAGCTGGGGCTGCTTAGTCTGAAGAAAAGAAGATGGAGGGGAGACCTTACTGATGTCTACCGCTATCTGAATGGAGGGTGTAGAGATGTGGGTTAGCCTCCTCCCATAAGTAACAAACGATAGGACAAGGGGAAGTGGCCTCAAGTTGCGGTAGGGTAAGATTAGGTCGCCACGGCAGGCTGCCCAGAGAGAGGGGTGAATCCCTGGATGTGTTTCACAGTCGTGGAGATGTGGAGCTCAGGGACAAGGGTTAGTGGTGGCTTTGGGCCAGTCGAGTTAACGGACTCAATGATCTCAAAGGTCTTTTCCAAACTACTCGATTCCATGGTTCGATCCGCATGATCAAAAACTTAAACGAACAGGTCTTTTCTCCGCCTCTTTCTAAAACTGAACGGGAAGAAAACCAAGGCGGGGTCACAGTTTGTGTCGGAGCCGCGCGTGCGGCTGAAGAAACCGGGAGAACACTGCCCAAGGTAAGGCCGTCATTGCACGGCCAGGGCAGGGCAGTCACGCAGCACTCGGTACCATTTAGCTCCCCGCACAGCACCCCACGCGTGACCACGGCTGACAACCGTCACCCGCAACACGCAGTTCAAGGCGCTTGGTACCGCCCCCGAGAGAGTATTGGGCTGTGAATGGACTCTTAGTCTGACTGACGTTCAGAAAAGCCAATCAAAGAGTGCAGTCCCGAGACTGGCGAACCAATGGAGAGGAAGGGAAGTGGGGCACAGGCCGGAAGCGAGGAGCTTGCGGGGGCTTGGAGTGGAGCGTGGGGCAGGTGAGGGTTCGTGGAGCGTCCGGGAAGGGCTGTTTTTCCTTCTTCCTACCCCGGGAGCGGCTCCTCCGCCGGTTACGAGGTCGCTTGCCGAGGGGGTTTCGTCGTACCGCGTCCCTGGCTCTTCCCTCAGCAGCAGGGCCTGGCACTTCCCAGAGCCCGGCCCGGAGGCCGCGTTCCCCGCTGAGGGCAGTGTGTGCCCATCGCTTGGCTACGGTTTCCCATCCGTTAGCGGACCAGGCCTCGGTCTGGCCAGGGTTCTACCTGTTTGCCCTGTGGCTGTTGTGGTTATATGTGGTCTTTCGTGGTTCGGGGAATGAGCGTGCTGCTAGTGAAGTGGGTGCTGCCTAAAGTGTGCCGTGGTGAGAAGCTGCCGTGCATGCGTTCGGGAGTTTCCTATATTCTGCACATGGAGATGTCTTGCTTCTGGCTTATTTTCTTGGAGCCCCTTCTCTTACATTGCCTTTGTTTCTGTTTATATTAATGTTGTTACACAAATTGTTTAACAGCTGTCCTGTGGAATATTCCCTAGGTAATTTTGCCTGGCAAACATGGGTGAACCGCAGCAAGTGAGTGCCCTTCCTCCACCTCCAATGCAATATATAAAAGAATATACTGATGAAAATATCCGTAAAGGCCTGGCTCCAAAGCCACCTCCACCTGTGAAAGACAGTTATATGATGTTTGGTAATCAGTTTCAGTGTGATGACCTGATTATTCGACCCTTGGAGAGCCAGGGTATTGAGCGGTTACATCCTATGCAGTTTGATCACAAGAAAGAATTAAGAAAACTTAATATGTCTATCCTGGTCAACTTTTTGGATCTCTTGGACATCTTGATAAGGAGTCCGGGGAGTATAAAACGAGAGGAGAAACTAGAAGACTTGAAACTGCTTTTTGTTCATGTCCATCACCTTATAAATGAGTATCGCCCTCATCAAGCCAGGGAGACCCTGAGAGTCATGATGGAGGTACAGAAACGCCAGCGTTTGGAAACAGCGGAGCGATTTCAGAAGCACTTGGAGCGCGTTGTAGAGATGATTCAGAACTGCCTGGCTTCCTTGCCTGATGATCTGCCTCTTTCAGAGGGAGGAGTGAGAGTAAAAGTGGAAGCAATGGACATTGATGATGGCAGCAGCTGTATTGGACAGAGCGAAAAGCAGAGAGAGCGTTCTGGTGGGAAGAGAGATCAGGTTTTAGACAAAGATGCAGCTATGTGTAGCATTATTGATGAGATGACATGAAGAAAACAGTGTTTTGTAAGATTACTGTAGTGAGAGGCAGAATGCGTTTGGAGGGTATGTGATGTGTTTTGCTTTGCTGTTGTATCAGCAGACAAAGCATTTATTGTACGCCTGCCAGAGGCTGTGAGTGACTAAGCAGTTGGAAATGCTCAGTATTTTCTGAGCTGTGTGTTCACTGGTAAAAATTAAAAAATACATAATTTTTGTTAAGTATATAATGTGAAGTGGTAGCCACAGATCCAAGTTAGCTTTTTCTAAGGTAACTTTAATATGTACTTTGTCACTTTCTGTTTGTGTGGGTATACTTAATTAGAAAGAAGTTATAATGGAAGAAATTATAAAGGAACTATAATGGAAAAAAATTACAGTGGAAGCAAGAAAGGGGTCTGCCCAAGAGGAATTTCAATTGATGGTTCTTGCATGTCAGTGCTAGTTTTTTACAGTGTCAGTGGGGTCCTTTCAGGAATGTGTAATTCAATATTAAAAATTAAATTTATGAAGCCTGAAGTCTGCAAAATCCATTCTTGTTTTCTATAATATAATTGTACTAAAGAGAACCTAAGGATTTCTTTGTTACGGATGGAATGTGATGTAATTTGCCTTGCAGAGATGCACTGTCAGGAGTCTCAAATAAATGAAAATGATTATTTTCTCTGATGTAATCAGTGGAGTTTACAAAAATGCCTTTTTTTCTTTTATGCATAGATGCTTAGATGAATATTTCATGCAGATCTAATATATGTGGTTGAAGTTACTAACTTTGCAGTGCAGATGCTTTGTACTTGCCTTTTAGATGTGTTCTGAGAGCAGCTGAGCTTTTTTCTTGGGAAGGAAAGTCTGATTGCATAATTAGCCTTAATACTAATTTGGAACTTAAAAGTTTAGAAGAACCTGCAAGTATTCCACCAAGTGTAATCTGTATTGACCGTGTTTAAAGAACATTTCAGTTGGATACCCTCCCCCTCCAATATTAAGATAAAGACTTAATAGCAAAGAAATGACTTCTTTACACCATCCCTTGTGTTCAAAATCTCGCTTCTGTCTTTTGGCCGTATAACACCATAGGATGTGTGTGACAAACCACACCCAGCAACTAAAAACCAGATAAACCTCCTGGGTGAGGGAAGCTACATGAACAGTGTTTAAATGTGGTTTAATAAGCTGTACCTCTTTCATTTGATAATCTTGTTTACAGAAGTGTTGCTTAGATGAGCAGGCGAAAGTGTTTTGTTGTTGGGTGGTAGGGATAGAGCTCAGGAAATGAACTGCAGTGACTTTGTGACTCACTGGAGGGCACCATCTATTTTAAATGCACTTATACAAAAATAAATAGGGATGTTTGTTTGGTGGAATTTTTTTATTAGAAACATGATAATTTTATTAAGTTAACATTTTTGTCCTTTATTCAAGCACCACTGTTCCCTTTTTTCTCCCTGGACGGTAGATCTAAATGAAAACAGTTGCAAGCGAGCAGAAGCAATTTAGTACCTGTTTCACAAATGTTTCATGTGAAAAATATGAAGAAACACGTAGTGCCTTTTGGACAAGAAGGGAGGCGCCCCTTTGAGCTACAGTTTGTCATGGACTTTTCTACTTTTCCACTTTTCCATTCAAAAAATCTTTCCTGGATGCCCAGTAGTTTTCTGTTCTTTTTTTTTTAGTCTAACGTTTATGCTTTTAATTGAGTCATAAGCCTGGGTACCACAATTTGAAAGTGCTGCATAGAAGGATTCTAGCAGCAGCTAACAATTGCAATGAACTTTTCTTTGAAGTCACTGTGGTTGATAGGTATGGTGCCATTTACAAAATACTTGGGGCTGCTTTCACCTTCCCAAAAGTTTCATGGGTAGTTTGTTTATTCTAGAGTACCTTTTTCCATGTTAAGGCAAGCCCTTAGAAAGTGGTGAGAGGCTTCTTGGGCTTTTTTCAGCCAAAACATGGACCTTTTCTTCAATTGCTCAGTCAAATGATAATTTTTCCTTTTCTGTTGGGAAAGCAGCAGCTTAGAGCTGCAGTGGAGATAGTTGTGCCTGTGCCTCTTAGTCTTGGGAAATGGGCATTTTGTAGGATGTTGTGACTTACAGGCTAGCAAATTTGATCAGAAATGTCTTCTCTAGTGTGTTAATTAATCTGCTCATCATGATGGCATTATTCCATACCTCAGCAAGTCCTGACTGTATTTCCAAATGTGATAAGATTTGAAGGTTTTTACTCCCAGAAATGCTTGTGTATGCAATGTGTGTCAGTTTATATAAGCCACTTAAATATTGATAAGGTTAACCTGAGGTGTTAAGCAACAATTTGTTGGATGCTTTCTTTATACAAAAAAATCTAAAGCAAGTGAGTTAAGTCTTGCTTCATAGCTCTCACATTCTCTTGCGATGTGATGGTTTTCCTGGGGATACAGCTGGTGTCTGAACTACTGTAGGCTGTTGCATGAATGAAACAGCCTGTGTGAAGTGAGTAGAATTTGCTCAGGCAGTGCTCTGAAATTAGGTTTTACTTGTTTTCTTATCCTATTTATGAATTTCAGAGCTCAGACGTGGCCCATGCACACTGCACATAACTGCAGGTAACTGGCAGAAGGGACACATCTTGGTCTGCAGGTGGATGTTTGTCACAAGCTGAACCGTCAAGGTTTAATCATCAGCTGGTGTCAGGCACTATCACTGCCCAGCCTGCAGTGGTGAATGTAGCCACCTGCCCTCTGCCAGAGCCAGGCTGCCTTACCTTTTCCATTTGTGCAGTGCAGTTTCAGGATCTATCCCTTAATGATCAGAATTGCTTCTTGCAGCAGCTGTCTGTACTTTTTTGTTTCTTCATAAACAAATGGGGCAAAGAGGAAGCATTTTCTTAAGAGTCTTGCTTCCAGCCTCTGCATGCAAAAACCCCCTTTATTCCTCTTTCAGTTCTCTCCTACAAGTATGTTGCTCATGTTTGCTTCTCCGCTGCTCTTATTCTTTGTATTTTCATCCATCTCACTTAAAGAAACTCTAGCTTTGGTGACTCTGCTCTCATGCAAGGTGGTGGGCGTGAGACCTGGTCCTGGTTCTAGTCTAAGGTGTGGGTGTGGAAGCATGTTGCAGTGATTCAGAAAAAGTAATTTTCTACAACTTAATTTTGTCTGTGTAAAACAGTGTGAGGCAGATCAGTTACTTCAGCAAAGAACATTTGTTGGCTGTAGATCAAATACTCTTGATCACAAGTTCAAGTCCAAACAAGATAAAAAGAGCAGGTAACTCTTTTACCTAAAAGGGTTAGGTAATCCAGGGATGGGGAGAGTGCCCAGGGAATAACATCTCATAAAAGCTGCATTTCAGCAGTGAAAAGCAAAGCGAGTCCTGAGCCTGGGATGACACAGTTTCACGCTACTTTTCAAGTGAGTTCTGTATTCACTGTGTGTTACTTTACATGGTAAAAACCCTAATGAATACAGAATTTTATAGCCAGATGATCAAAGACTGCAGCTCCATTAGGCTACCACTGCATAGCAGTAGGGCAGCTTTCCAGTGCTACCAAATTATAGCCACCAAAGAAAGTAACATTTACTTAAAGATGCTCTGAGCTGCTTCTCACTATTAAACCCACACATTTATGATTAAATGCTTGAATAGTTCTTCCTAGAAACCAGTTATTTTGCCAAGTACTTCCCATTTACCATGTAATTTCTCATCCAAGTTCTAGCTGCTAAGGCAGAATAAGGTGTGGGAATCAGTAATGGACAATGGATTGCTGATAGTTGTGTCAGCTCAGTGGCTCTGCTAACAGTTTCATCTGTTCTAGTCAAGCAGATGAAGAAAAAGTGAGAAGCAGATTTCTGACGTACTGATAAGTAGTTTAGTCATTTAATCAAACCCCAGTCAGCGGGAGCTCAGCTGTGTGTGCCTTGGCGATGCTGCTCAGGATGAGCAGCCTAACCACAGGAAGGCAGGCCGGATGAATGCACATAATGTCATTTCGGCTGTGGCTGAAGACGGCGTGCTGAGAAATAAAACCAGAAGTTGATGAAGAAGATGTTTTATTGAAAGTAGGTGCCCGAAGAGTGAGCAGGAGTGGTGCTCCTCGTCTGTAGCCACAATGTCGTCTTACTTCTGCATGAACTGGATCCTTCTGGTCATGTTTACAGGTAACTAAATGGGTCTGAATGGACAGGTTGAAGTGGTTGGAGTGTTTCTGCAGAGAGCAATTTGTTTGTCTAACGTGAAGAGTGGCCACATGGCACAGACATTGCAGTTTTGTGCTATGAATAGAACCTCCTTACAGTGACTCAATAGTCTTCCGATGGACTTCTTATTTAAAAAACAAAATTGTGTTGAGGGGTTGATAATTTTAAAGATACTGCTTCTTGAGCTGTCTGCTGGTCTTATTGGGTTTTTTTTTAGGCAGTGATCTGAGATGAGCAGAGACTATAAATCATTTTAGGAAAGACTTAAAACAAAGGTATTTCACTTCAACAGGCTTTGTGAAGGCAAATGCTTAGGAAAACAGGAAAGGTCAGCTGTGGCTTCTGGTGGTTTTTTATCTAATGTGAAACTTTATTTGGACAAATTGATACTTTCTCTTTATTTTGTTCTGAGAAAGTAGTTCTCCTAGGAAAATATCGCTAAAGCAGTAGCAGTGAAAACAGCAGTGGTACGAGTATAGGCAGACAGAAGTTAAAAATCTGGTGGTAGAATACATTCAGTAGAAATACAAGGGATATTTTTTATCCTAGGTCTTTATAAAACCTTTTATGATGAGATTCATTTAGAGCTTGCTTTTTAAATATTAAATAAAATGCACTATTCCCAGATATTAGTTTCTAGTGTGCTATTGTCACAAAGTCTCCAAACTCTTTAACTCTAATAGCTTCGGTTAGGAAAATGACTGAGCTGAGCTGGGGAAAACAGTTTTTTCAGAAAGGACAGTTGCAATTAAGTCATTCAGTGCTTGAGATCCACTGGCGCATGTTAGTGGACCTGCCTTCGGGAGTTCCCTTCCTAATTATAGACTAGGGTAGACTTTTAACAGAGATAATTAGTTGCCTGTGCTTGCTGCAGAGAATTCTATGCCTGAAATATTAATATGGATTGATGAAAGTATTTACACATGTGATCCATGTTACTGAATTTGGTAGGAAATGTGGAGTTTTCTCTGCAGTACAAGCAGAATGTGCAATGTGCCCCACAGGAGCTCCACTGTGTAACCTATTAGAGAAATGTCGTTACCAGATGGCTAAGACTGGACCACCAGAGCAAAAATACTCTGGGCTGGCACTTAGTACAACTTATTAAATCTCTCCTAAAGGGAATATTGACTGGGGTAGTCTAAATACAGCAGAAGCAGCTATATCTCACTGTGGTGAGTGGGCTACTGGCTGCTAGGTTTCACTGAATCTGAACTAAGGAAAACAAATAAAGAGCTAACAGAATGGACACAGCTAAAGACAAGGCACTGATTTGTGCAGTCTGAAGCTCTGTTCTCTCTTCACCTCTCTGCATATCTGCAGAGGCTGGAGAAGGCATGTTTCTTTCTCCGCCTGGACATGAATTCTGAACAAGTCTCTGTCCTGGTCATTATCCCTTGCAGTATCAGTGCTGCTGGGATTCCCATCTGTTCATGAAAAACCCAATCCGGCAATGCCTGGTGGTGTCTGAGAGATGAGAAATGTTTGGTCGTGCAAGATGCACAAGAAGCTTCTGCCTGCATTCGCTCTGCTCAGCAACTACTTTTGCCTTCTCATCCGCAGGTCCCACAGTATCGGTATCTCCTGTGAAAGGAAAGGTTGGTCAGAATATCACCGTGCCCTGCTTTTACAGTGTTGAGAGGACACAAGGCGTTACATCAATGTGCTGGGGTCGTGGCAGGTGCCCCGCTTCAAAGTGTTCTCAGCCCATTATTTGGACAGATGGATGGAAGATGACAGTGCAGCACAACAGGAGGTACCTGTTGAAAGGGGCCCTGCAGATGGGTGATGTGTCCCTCACTATCTTGGATGCTGAGGAAGCAGACAGTGGGATATACTGCTGCCGTGTGGAGGTCTCAGGGTGGTTCAATGATCAGAAAAGCAATCATGAGGTTCTGATAGAGAAAGGTGAGTGCAGCAATGATCTCCTATAATAAATCTGCCATTGAGTCTGGATTTCAAAGCTTGAGACGGAAACGATTTCTACAATCATCCCCAAGACTGATCTTTAGGACTTTGCAGTTCTGCCATTAATGCTGCTTAAATGAAGCTGTCTTTGGCATTGCTGTAGTCCCAGGGCTGTCACTGCAATGAAAAAACAGGACCTGGTGCTTTCTTTCATGGTGGACAGCACTACTGAACTTTCTTAGAAGCACTGTGTGAAGAATTCAAGAGAAAGAGCAGCACAGGGTAATTAATTAATCTGAAGCACTATAGCTGTAGTGCTTTTCATAAAAGACAGTGCTTCATTTTCCCTGCCTGATTCCAAACTGAAGTCCAGGGACACAATTACCATTTCTTTTTCATCAACACTTGCTTTGCTTTTTAGTATTTTCTCTTGTTTGTAAAAGCACAATAAGATATAGAACAACTGGCTGACAGATGCACACATATAGCTGGGGCCAGCAAATGTTTATTATAGAAACACTATTTCACTACATAAATGCACACTAGGGTTAATTATAACCTATGTTGGTTTTGTTTTATTTTTCAACATCAGATAGGATGTCTACCGCAAGTCCTCACACTTACACCTCTGAACAGACCTCAGGTAACTTTTATCCAAGTGTTAATCTCAATAGCATGTACAAGGTGTATGACAAACGCGGACCTCAGGAAGGAAACAAAATGCTGGATAATAGAAATCACTTGGCTAAAATTTACTGAAGAGAGATCAGAACTTAAATTCTGCCTGACAGCAAATAGAGTGAAACAGATGTGTATGTGGGAGGAAGTCTGCTTCCAGATGTTAGGTATTTCTATGTCTGTAGTTTTGGTGTGTAGTTTTCTTTGTGGTATAAAACCTCACCTTGTCTTCTGGAAATCACTGATTTTTTAGGAGTAGGGTGTACTCACTATTTAATCAATTGATTTGTTGCTCTACAGCATAGAACTGTTTAACTACCGCAACAATTCAGGATCTCATCTCAGTAGTAGTCAACAGAAGATCATTATGGAGAATTGTAGACACTGAGCAGTAATTTTCTGATATGGCGCTATTCTACCCTGGTATAATGTGTCTCGGAGGCTGCCCACGTGCTCTACAGCCTGTGCATTTTTAATAGTTTGAGACCCCTCAATGTAGTGGAAGAGACAGTGACCAACTAATCTTCACTTGGTTTCTCCATTCCACTCACAGTTTTATAGGCTTCTGTCATGCACCCACTCAGCTGCAGCTTTTTCAGTCTGGGAAAGAACTTTAATTTCCAGTACACAAGAGAGAGCTCATAGTTTAACAATAGCTTAATCTCTGGATTCTGAAAGACAAAACAGGGATGCCATTTGTATTTCTCACTCTATCTCGGACATTTCCAGTTAAGCAACCGTAAAAAATTACAGCAGTTGCGTTTCCTTTTTGGAAGAAGAAGTGAAAAGTTTCTCAGACTGTTTCTGAGTATGTTCATGAAGAGAGTGACTGGAAAAGGCAGGTGGCCACGTTCCTCTGGTGTAAGAATACTCTAGCATCTCCAGGGAAGAAGGACAGTGAAGTAGATAATCTTGTCCTCTTCTAAATGAAGCTTCTGGGATAAGGGTAACAATTTAAAATGTCAAAGAGATCAGCTGAGATTGTCACATGGCCAACAGGACATTTTGTTTTCAGGAGAGCTATGTATTATCTGACAACACGTGAAGAAACTGACTGATAATGCAGAAGACATAAGTTTGTAGCTCTGAATTTTAAATATTGCAATCTATCTTGCTCTGGAAAATTATCTCAGAATATGCTGCAGGTCCTTGTGCAAACTGGGACTTCACAAGTCTCACTTGCTTTCTGCAGTTCTGCACCACTTGCTCTTTCAAGGCCCTGAGCTAACAATTGGTTTTCATCTGATAACCTGTTTGCTTTAGGTACCTGCTGTATCTTCTTGGCTTCAAAACCAAGTGCCTGCTGTGGTAAATCCTTCCTCTAGGCTTGGTGTTGAGATAACAGACAGAGCTAAGGGTTTCCTGGAAGGAATTCAGACCTCTGAAAAGAGAAGCAGAGGCATTCAGAGTTTTGTACTGTCCTGTGAAGGCATCAATGCAGACCCAAGAACCCTGAGAGATACTTAAGTTTGGTGGTGCTGTCAAGACAGAGTGGTTCCGTGTGCAAGTGATGTGTTTGTCTTGCCTTTGCTCAGCTCATGGGAGCACCAGTGGATCATCCTTTACCATCACAGGAACGTGGCCATTGGTTCCTGCTTCAGAAGCTCCTCAGACTGTGACTGTAAGTGTCTCTGTGCTGTAGCAAATCTAGAGAAAGTGGAAAGGTTATTGTGTCATTCCTGCCATTCACTTAACTGCTTTCATTGCATGTTTACTGCTTATGAAACAAAAAACCTGCTTTGCATGCATAAAATACTTCCTACTACTGCAGGAAGTGCATCAGCTAAATCTGTATTGCCTTTCAGGCCTCTGCTCCCTACCCCAGCTCTTCAGACTGCCTGAACGTAGCTACAGACATGCAGGTATCATAGGATGTGGGGAAGAGCAGAAACTAGACCACCCGACAGCACAGGGATGCCCTGCACTCTCCCCAGGCAGCTCTGAGTCCTCCAGCACAGAGTGCAGGGTGACAGGCATCACCCAGATTTTATCGGAGGACATCACTCAGATTTTTATCAAACCAGCCAGGCTAGCCTCTGGGCAGGTCTGCTGTGTCGTCCTGCAAGGCAGTATGTGCTGTGGGGGACTGCACATGCAGAATGCAAGTCAAGGGCTTACGGTGCAGGTGGGAGTTTGGTATCTGATGGCTGGCTTCAATTTTGCCTAAATAAAGATCAGATGCAGGAGAAAGCACGTGTAAAGCCTTGAGTAACTACTGAATAAACTGACAAAAAAGATGGGAGGATGTGACATCAGGAGATACTTTAATCATAAAAGAGAAAATATTTCCCAGCTAGTATTAAATCTGAACAAAAGGGATTTGTCATAACTTTGACAAGCTCCCAAAATACTGTGTTTAACAGTTGATACCCTAATCCTGCTTGAAACCAGTCCTGTATTTCAACTCAGGCTCTCAAGTGCGCTTTTACTGCAGGGTTGCAAACCCCACAAATGGCCTTTGGCTACTGTAATGGGCTTCTTGCTCACAGTGCCCCTAACGCTCATCTGTTTTGTGTTCACAAATGGCCTTTGGCTACTGTAATGGGCTTCTTGCTCGCAGTGCCTCTAATGCTCATCTGTTTTGTGTTCAACAGAACATGTCTGTGTCACTTCCCCTTCAACACTATTCAGAAAATAGGCTGTACATTGGGATTGGTTTATGTGTGGCACTCCTAGCCGTCCTTATCTTGGCTCTGTTCCTCACTAGGCGTAAGTACTTTACACAGACGTAGCCATATGAATCAGATCTCATGGAAATAATGGGGTTTTCCAATATTGAGAATATTTGTTTCAAGATCACTTATTTAGTTCCATACACTTGAATTTTCTTTTTGAATCAGCTACTTTACATGGTTCTGATGGTTTAAAGAAAATGATTTCTTTTCTTTCTATTTTTTCTTTCTTTTTGTTCTGGATGGTCCTTAGAATATTTACACACAACCAAGAAGACAATTGACTTTGCAAAGTAAGTATTCTGCTGATGCTTTAGTAAGACAGACCAGGTTGCAAAATGTCATCAGTATGCTGACCACTACACCACATATTGGATTTAATTTCAAGTTAGTAGGAAACATTGCAAAAAGAAATTAATATATCTTGCTATTTATCATTAGTTGGCAAGTAAAAAGGAGCATAGCTGGCAGTTCCCTGCAGTAAGGAACATGCAAATTTCAAGTGTGTGTTGTCTCATATGTGAAAAAGGGATTATCAGTAATGTTTACATTGGTGGTTTTGCCTATCTTCCGTTTTTCCAGTGGACTGGTTGGTTTATCTGTCTGCATTTCTGTGTTTCCGTTGCCTGGCTTTTGTTTAACAACAGGTTTTTCACTCTTTTGTGCAGCTTTGTTGCGTTTTGGAGGCCAGAAGGTGCCAGGAACCAGGGTGCCCTGGAAGATGAGATCCATGTAGAGGAAAACATTTATATTATACACTAAAGACTGCTTACTCACTCATCTTTGCAAACACTGGGACATTAAATAATTTGCTGCTCCCTCTGCTCAGCAGCTAAATGTGACGGGATAACTGAAGCATTGTTCTAATAAATAAATATTGCACTTTTAATTAAAACTTTATCACCCTATTCCATAAAGAGAAAACTTACTGGCTTGAATGAACATGTTCAGACCCTAAAGGAAGTTGCCACTATATTTATTATCTGCTTCAAATCTATTCTTCCTTTTTTTGAGGAAAAAGAGGAAGTGCCAGAATGGCAACTCCATCACAAAAGGAAAACCACATGCATTCTTTTAAAAGTTAGTCTTTATTGTATCTGTCTGCTACAAAGGAGTCTGCATCGAGGGCAGTAACACTCTCAGTGCTGTTATGCCAGAGATGACACATAGAAAATCTTGGTAGAATTAGTATTTCAATATACTTACAGTTGAAATTTCATTAGTGGTGGGTACACCCAGTCCTGGTGACAGCCCAGTCATGCAATGGACTAGTTAAATCTGGAGGAGCTACTGATGCTCAGCCCATGCTGAGGTGTCCTTGGAGCCTACAGGACCAGTGCAGAATATTCGTAACTTGTTTTCTGAGAACTATGACTAAGAGTGTTTTTATCTCTGCAAAATGATGTCAGTCTTTTTCTCTGTGGCTTGCTCCTTGGGTGTGCCTATGTCCCGAGGAGTCCTCAGGGCTGAAAGTTTCATTTCCAAGCTTCTAAACCAACTGAACCAAAAATAACTACTTGATTGAGTCAATGAAACTCTTGCTTTCCTTAGCTTGTGGAAAAGCTGTGGACATTGCATAACATATTGGTTGAAGCTTTGCCCTGCCTTTACACCCCTTTAGATGCAGATGACTCTTATGTCTTCGCCAACCCTTTATGGATTGTTAAGCAATAGACACAACACACCCAAATCGGCTTTAAGTGGAAAAGTAATTTCCCCAATCATCTCTGAGAACCCATTTTTAAACAGGGCCTGGGGATTTCCTGACAATGAGAAAAGTTCAGGCAGGAGAGACCAGCTCTTATAAAATACTGGTCCGCACGAATGGTGCCCTGGAGCTCATCCCAAGGAGCAGTGTGGGATGTCTTAAGCAGATGTTGATGTCATGGAGAGCACTTACAGATTTACTGCATGCTTTTTATCTAGTTCATAATTTTCAGGGGAGTCACATGAAGAAGAGCAAAGCTGTGCTGTCCAGTGAAGCATAGAGGAGCAATAATCAAATTAGTCGGTATTTGTGTTAACAGCTGACACACCAGGGACCACAGTCTGGTGGTGTTTTAAGGGAAATGGTGAACATCTCCCAGCTGGTAGAAGTGGGAGAATTTGAGCAGGCTGGAGAGGGGAATGGTTTCCCCATGGAGAGTCTCACTAAAGTGAGTTGCTTGCAGAGACTCATGACCAAGGGAGTCTTTCTCTCAGTTTGGTGTCTGAGTACAGGTATTAGGTGAGTACTACCAGGAAAGGCAGTGCAGGAAACCTGTCACGTTTTGTCTTCACATCACATATTGCCCTGTGTAAGAAGGTACTGGAGCTAGAAAGAACCTGCTAGCATTTGCGTTTTTGTATTTGATTATTAGTAACCATTACTAAACTAAAATGCCTGACCTTGCTACAGATGCTGCTTTACTTCTGCCTGGCTGAGTGTGTCACTGCTGTGGGCTACCTAGCCCATGACCAGAGCTGGAGGAAGTCTGATCCAATCTCTAAACTAGATCTCAGAAAACATTTTCTGAGGTTGCTTTCTGCAACTTCTACCAAATTATTCCATACTGGGATCAGAGTTAAACAAGTGTGAGGTCTCCAAAATTGTCTGATTCCAACCACTCAGGAGATTGAGGACCATTCCTGAAGATTGCTAATCATGAAAACTGCTTGCTTATGAGAAAGATTTTTTCCTTAATAATGCAAACTTATTCTCATATTGGAGACTACTCATGGAAAGTAAAGGTCTAGAATAATCAAAGGTCTAGATAATCAAAGTCTTGATTAAAATTTTCTTTCTGCTCTGAAGTTACTTGTTGATCAGACTCTTCAGAAGTTGTGCAGAGCAAGAACTTTGCCTTGTATATCTAGAGTGATAAAGCATGTACAGAAACTCTCTGTGCTTTTTCATTACTTCCACTCACGTCAGTGGATCTTGGAACAGACATTTCAAATTGAGCCTTAGATGTGCAGGTGGCACTTGGAGCCCATTCACCCGTTACGGATTTATCCAGCTGCACACAAACTGGCAGCACACTGAGCATGAGCAGGCTAACTAATGAGCTGCAAGGAGAGTTTTTGGAGACAGCACTCTGCCTTTCTTTTTCTGCCTGCAAGAAGCCACTAGATAGCAGTACAGAAACAGAAAGCAAGCCACGTTTTGTGGTTCTGACAAGCATGCTTGGATTTTGGGTGGCCTTTTCCAATTCACTCTGCTTCATTTAGCCCAATCTTCCTAACAAAACAAAGCTGACATGATGCTGTACTCATCCTTTCCCTCCCCTAGATACCTGCAGCAGTCTGACCGATTCTGTTTTGACAGCCTTCGTGGAAACTGGTAGCTGGAAAAAGATCAAAATTTGTGCCCATATGAGATTCAGCTGCTCCCCACACTGGCATCAGCTGGGCATGGGCTCACAGCCATTGCTTAATGGTGAGAGATGGGAGACAAAGGACAAGCTGGGATCATTGCAGGGAAAAGGTCTCCAGGATATTGGACACATCAGGTTTCATTAGTTTTGCTCACAGAACAGCTGGGGCTGGGTGCGTACTTGGCGGTGTGTGAACCATACCTGGTAGAGTACAGCAAATTAGATACTTTACTGATCGCTGGGTAACGTGCTTTCTAATGTTGAGTGTGCTGTCACTGCTATATTGTTGTGTCTGTCACACCAGGGCTGTTTGTGCTGCACTGCATCATCAGTGTGATTCAGAATAAACTTCATGCTGCTTAAATCTGCCACTAAGTTGGCTGCACCAGTGTCAGCTGGCTATGTGCTGGTGAAATAAAGTTATGCTGGATTGGTTGGAGAATCTACTTCTTGCTGCTGTAACATAGCAGTGTTGAGATGGGTGAGGACAGTAATGAGTGGTACCTTCTACTCCAATGAATTATTTGGTTTAACAGGTCTGCAAGCACAGAAGTCCTTCTTTGATGCTGTATTGAGGAATATATCAAGCAGCTATTCCCTCTCTAACCTTTGGATACTACTCAAGATGGTGCCTCTAGGGTTCTCTCTTTTTTCAGGCTGACTCATCCTGTACTACCAATCTAATCCTCCTGTGGAAACTCATATTTCCCATCATTCTTTTTGCCCTTCCTGGAATCTTTCTGGATCTAACATGTACTAAAACTATACACAGCTATATTCCAGCTAGAACCATTTGAACAATGGTGTAATGCTACCTTCTGCTTTGTTCTGTGTTGCTGTATTAGTAACTGCTAAAACTGGGTTTCTCTTTTTTAATACTACCTAGCAGAGGGGCAATATTGTCATGGGTTTGACTCTGATAAGCCAAACATCTTTACCCCGAAGGAGTAATGTCTTGTTAAAGTTCATCACTTTGTCACTGGAACTAGGACTTGTTGCTCCCCTTTGCACAAAGCCACATTTATTTGCACAGAATTTTCTATCTGTACTTCTTCATTCCTGACCTTAATACCCTGAATTACTTTTGCTTTATTAGAATTTTTCAGCAAAGAACTTCCAGAAAACTTATATTCTATTTGGTCAGGAAGAGTAAAAATAATCAGAAAAGTTCAGAAGTATTTCTTGGAGTTGGTATTATTATATTCTTTGGGAAGGACATTGTTTTGGCAAGCAGATATGAGTGAAAGTCTCTACAAGGCTGTCTGGGCAAATAGAAAATACAAAACTGCTGAAAAAAAGAGTGAGGTATTCAAGCAGAAGCAGGGGAAATGAAGGGATTAAGAAAATGTAATCAAAGACAAAGTCTGAGGTAGAGCTGAAGCTGAATATTTAGGAGTGTCAGAGCACAGAGCCTGGTCTTGCTGCTTAGCACCACAGGGTGGAAATAAGCCTTCAAATTGTATGGAAAACCAAAACAAATAGTACATTGAAATCTCTGGTGGTAGTATCATGCTGACTGTCTTGGAAGAGGAAGGATAATAGGGTAGAATGGGACGAGACAGAATAGTTCAGTTGGAAGGGACTTACAAGGACATGTAGTCCAACTGCCTGACCACTTTAGGGCTGACAACAAGTTAAACCACGTTCATAAGGGGATTGTCCACATACTCCTTAAATGCTGATGGGCTTGGGGCATCCACCACCTTTACAGGAAGCCAGTTGCAGTGTTTGATCACCCTCTTAGTGGATACCAGGGAGATCAGCACCTCCCTCTCCATGTCCCTTCTCCTCAGGAAACCATAGAGAGAAATGAGGTTGCTCCTCAACTTCCTCTTCTCCAACCAAGACAAATGCAGTGTCCTCTGCTGCTCCTCTTCTAACACACCTTCCAGCCCTTTCACCAGACTTGGCCTCCCATGGATGCATTCAGGGACCTTAACATCCTTCCTGTGGAGGGCCAGGACTGCACACAGTACTCAGTGAGATGGCACCATTGCTAAATACATTGGGAGGATCACCTCCGTGACCAGCTTTTATCTAGAAGAGCAGGAAGGAAGCAGTCGCAGTACATAAAATCTGGAAATGGAGGAAGCGATACTTCAGTGAAGCTCACTCAGCATCTCTGGAAAGTATAGATTTCTCTCCTTTCAGTTGCTGCCCTGGAGTCTCCGTCAGCTAAAATGTCCCATTTCATGCTGTTTCACTGGATTATCATACAGATCTTTATAGGTGAGTCTTCACCTGCTTTTTGTGTGTTTACTCAGACAGCAAAAGTTTCCTAAAATTAAACTCAGCGGTCATAAACTGCATACAGGACTTCAAAAGTTTCTTAACTTGCAGCATTAGTACTGTTCAAGAATTAAGTTGTTTTTCTTTTTTAAAATATATATATATATGTATATATATTTATGTGTGTGTGTGTGTTTTCCTCTGTGTATAGGCTTGGTTAATTTTCCTGTCCCCTCATATTATCTATTTTCTTTTCTACTTTCAGATGTGTTTACTGGCTTTGCTTCTTCATCTGTCTTCCCACCTCACTATAGTACTGGCACAGGCCAAGCTGGAGATTTGAAATATGGACAGAGTAATGAATGTATTCACTGTGTGTGAGACAGAAATTATAGGATAAAGCATTTTCTGAACCTTTGAGGGCTGTGTGTTGCTATCAACTGAGTATGGGAAAACATGGCTCCTTTTACTCCCAAATGTTCATTTCATCCATCTAATATCTGAATCCAAAAAGAAACAAGACTCAGAAGAGAGTAACTTGAGAGACTGAGTCTTGAAAGCATGATTGGTATCAGCTGCAGTTCTGCATGTGCCTTTAGGCACCAGCACTGCAGCTTCCACATTTCCTGAGGTGGCTCAGGGGTGTGGGTTCACTCATTTTCAGTGGGGCTTAAGTTCTTAATAGAGGTTGTCCATAAATCACTTAGGTATTTCAAGAAATTCCACCACAAGTGGCTAACTATTAATTGGCTAACCTCTGCCAGGGTGACATAGCATGTATAACATCTACAGCCATCATGGTGTTCTTGAATTGATCTGAAAAGTAGTAGAAAAACTTAGTCAGTGGCAAGAAGACCTGAGGGGCCAGAGATGTTCCATGCTCCATTGAGGCAAGGTACCACAACCTCTACGGTTTCTGCTGCAGAAGTGGAGCTTTGCTACCGCTTTGCTGTAGCTCAGAGAATTCCATAATATTTTTACTTTTGCCAGTCTCAGCAGAAGAGACAAGAGGGCTCTTTCCTTGCCATGCCTTCAGCCTCAAGATAAATTGGTGGCACTTGACTCCATTCGGTCTTCTTTTCAAAAGACTTTCCTATATGCAGAGCTGTTGGAGAGTGAGAATGATCCTTTGTTACCTTCCCTTTAACTTGGTTCGGTTAAGTGCTGCTTTTCTGTTTATCAGTTCATTTTCTCTGCAATTTGTTCAGTACTTCATGAAGAAACTAAAATATGGTAGTTGATAGGGAATAGATGCCAAATGTCTTCTACAAAGAAGGAAAATTATTCCAGAAATAGATCAAGAAGGAAATATTTTAGTCAACCAGCTGTCTTGGCTGGAGGATGTATTTCTTTGTCCATCTAATGATGAGCCTACAGGAGAGAAGACAACTACAACAGCAACTATTGGAGTTAATACCAGCTGTCACTGAGGATTGGTTCAAGAGAGACTGTATATAAATATGCGTGCATCTGTATGATCTGAATGATTATGAACACCCCTTCCTATTTTGGAGATATATTAAACATCTGCAGCCCATTTCTCTCCCACTTGGATTAAGGACTTTGAGCAGTAGCCCCCCCCGACTTCCGTGGGACTAGCCAGGCATAGTTAATGCTCAGGGTGCCTTGGGTCCAATCTGGATGCCTAGGAGGGACATTGCCATGGGCAAGGGTAGGATACCCCTCATGGTAAGACAAGTCAGAATGCAACAGTCTCAGGAAACAATTTCAAAGCTGTGTTTATTTAGTTGTGTTTACTATTTCTTTTGAAAATGTATCTGCAGAACATGCTGCGATTGAGAAGGGAGTTATTTAGTCCTTGCAGAGATTTGTGCTGTTGAATCAACT
Source organism: Upupa epops (assembly GCA_013397515.1). Taxonomy (NCBI): domain Eukaryota; kingdom Metazoa; phylum Chordata; class Aves; order Bucerotiformes; family Upupidae; genus Upupa; species Upupa epops. Next base: position 282,513 of record VZRI01004830.1, read on the forward strand.
CTGTTGTGGTACTGAAGCTTGCCATCCCAACCTGCAGTGCAGGCAGATGTTAGCAACACTAACTTCACATAAATTAAAAGAGGATTTGAAACTGCACAACCTGTAACCTTCTAGCACCAACACTGGAAACACTCTAGTGCCTTGTGTTTTCTCGCTTCTTGGTTTTGTTTATTTATTTCTTTGTTTTCTATTTATTTCTTTAGTCAACTAGTTAATGAGTTAGTTCAAAGTTTAATGAGTTAGTTTCTAAGAGATAAGCAGACAAATCTTTATTTAAAGGCTTGCTTAATGAAGCTGCTTTTGCAATGGAATGGGATGGGATGAAATGGGCTGGGATGAAATAAGAACAGAAGCTGATTACACTTCTTCTCTAGCAGCAGTGAGCAGGAACTCTAGGAAGAGTTCAAGTTGGTCTTGGTTTTGCACATTTGCTGGAATGACTTGAAATACATGCTCAGTGACTAACCCTTCATTCCCTTGGGATACTGTCAAGGTCTATTGGATGAACTGTGTTCCGCTGTCACAGAAAGAGGCTGTTTTCTCTGTTTGTTTTGCTATAATGAGGCAAATGAACCAATTCTTTCCAAGGACTAAAACAAGCAGCCACCTTGCAAAGCCTTATCCAATATTCAGGACTTCACTTTTTGGCACATGCTGCCTTGATTTTACTGCAAAAGCTTCTGCCCTTCACACCATATTGCGTGATGTTTTGTCTGTCTCTACTCTTTTAGCATTTGGAGTCGTGGAAACCTGAATGAGTTACCTTATCTTGCCAATGGGATAAGCAATAATGAAACTGAAATGTCAGCCCAATAACAAGTCATGAGACAGCCTGCCACGGACTAAAACCTTGTCTGGGGAATAGTCCATTAAAGACAAAACAAAGGAGACATGGACACAGTTGGAAGCATCTGTTTGCTCTCTGGGAGTCATGCCAAAAAGAAAAAAAGCATTCAAACAGCTGGCAAAATAGAAATGTTTAGCAAACTGAAGCTAAAGCTGCTGATAATAGTTGCAACCACTGTAAGTCCATTTTGGGGCAAGCAAGCTGTTCATGAGACTTCAGATCTGCAGGATGATCCTCTTGTTGCAGCAGAGGACCAGATCTGGATGCTCCCTAGGTCCCTCAGATCCTGCTCCACTATATGTGAATGATAACATGGGGGTGAAAGGCAGCAAGGTAGAAGGACTAACACAGACTAGATGAATCTAAATCAGGAAAGGTTTGTTCCCATATAGGAGCCTTTTCTGTATGGTGCCTTTTGTGAAGAAGAAATCCCCTTTAGAGCATTCTGGGGACTGCATAGATAATTCAGAGGGAACAATATGTAACAGATACTCAAACCAGATGCTAAGGTGAGTACTGGCTTAAGGACTTTACACCAAGTAAAGCTGGTCATTAAGAAGATGAGCACAAGAAAACATACATGTGCTCTTTTTGTCATCATTAAAATGTCAGCAGTTGAAAATAATGTGTACACAGAACTCTGTGGGGCAAGAGTGATAGCTGAAAGGGCTTGCTCAGAAACAGAAAATGCCACGTACTTTCTGAGAGCAGTTTTCCACAAACAGATCCCACTTCTCTGCCAGCTTAATTAGACCCTAATTTCACACATGAATAGGTATTTTGGACCCTGCTGTGGAGACTGTCAGCAACTATGACAGCATTTCCTTTTTGAAGGAGATGATGACAAACTGAGAAAACCAGATGTATTTCACACCAAGTGTCTGAGCAACTTTCAAACAGTCTCTTAGGAGAGAAGGTGGAATGAGAGCAGAGTTCCCAAATTCCATTTGCACAGACCTAGTCCATGCTCGAGCTGCCACAGACAGACCTCAGCTTTGCTTTCTGTCTGAGGTGAGTGATACGGTTTATGAGCAGCCCTGCAGCAGCTGGCTGGAGCCACAGCATGGACTCCAGCAGCAATCCTCAGGGATTGTGTGAGCTCCTGCCTGTTGCCTGTAGTGCCCCAGGCCAAGAGCTACTCCAGGGAAAGGTCTGGGGATCAGTAACTGTGGCCTGCCTGCAGGCAGGAGTGTTTCTTTGGCTGTCTCATAGTGTTGCATAGATAGAGTCATGTATTGGACACTGCCAACTTGTCTTTCCTTGTTTTTCCTTGACAGTGCACACCACATCTGAAACTGTTGTGAGAGGAGTAGCAGGACAAAGTATCCAGTTGCCTTGCTTCTACCAGGTGGCACGACATAAGGGCACCTCTGATATGTGCTGGGGGAGAGGCTCGTGCCCCAAATCAAAGTGCAGTAACAAAATTTTGCACACCACTGGGAACAGGGTGACATTCAGAAAATCTTGGAGATACAATCTCCAGGGCTACATTTCCTATGGAGATGTGTCTCTTACAATTGAGGAACTGAACACAGAAGATGCAGGGACATACTGCTGCCGCATAGAGATCCCAGGCTGGTTCAATGACATCAAGAAGAACATTCGCCTGGAGGTCAGAGGTGAGTCTGGGAATGTTTGTCTAACTGCCATCAGAAGAACCTCTGACTGGATAGGAGGTTAAAACAGGGACTTTATATGTGATGCTTTATGGGTTTTTTTGTTTTGGCAAAATGTATTCTTTCTAGATCATATAGCTTTTGAGAGAGGTCTGCAACCAGCTGCCAATTTGAATCTCATTCAAAGAGCAGTGTTGATCATGGAATCATAGAATCGTCAGGGATTGGAAGTGACCTCGAAAGATCATCTAGTCCAATCCCCCACCCCACCACCTCTCACAAAGTAGTAACAAAGTGACAGAGTAGTAACTTTTACTCTTTTTTCTCTCAATCAAATGAAATACTGAATTTTTCATTTTGTAGCTATACCTGATGCTTGAAAAGATGATGGAATTAAAAAAGAGCCCTTGGAATGAGATGCAGTTTTTCTACTTGGGTTCACCTCAACACCAAAAAGGCTTTTGTTTGCTTCTTGTCCTAAGGAAGCCCACATGTTTAGAAATTTTGTCTCACAGTCTTGAGGGACCTCTTCCCCTTCCTACTATTTTGCTGAGCTTCATGGTAAAAGTGAAGGTCATGCAAAGTCAAGGAGAGCCTGAAAAAACATTGCAAAGCACAGGAAAAAGAAAAGATGGTACCCATTCTCCACATTGCAGAAGGACAATTTTTTCCCCAACTTTCACATGGTGTTCATGAGGGCAACTGGTGCTGATGTACCTAGTGCTCTGGTATTCCTGTTGTAAGTGATGTAATGGGGGGTGTGGGGTGGAATGCTGCAGTCGCATGTCTGTCTCTGAGATGGAGGGAAGCAGAGTTCATAGAAATCTTGCAGCTGAAAATTGAGCTATTTCATTTATCTATTTTTTATAAGAACACTGAAAAGCAAAATCACAACATTTGCAAGCTTTTGCATTGTACTACACAAGGTTTTGGCCCTTTCATTTCTATAAGAGGATCAAGGAGGAGGTGTTTGACACCTAATTAACAAAAGTTGAAAAAAAAAATAAAGTATCTGTAAATCTTGGAACTGCTGTGTCTGGGGCATGTTTTCTGCTAATTAAACAGCCTTTTAAATAGTGACTCTCCCACCCTCATTCTCAGTCTTGTAAGAACAAGTTAATCTTCATTTAATTCTTGGCTGGCTTTCCTCAGTTGTAAAAGCTCTGAACTTGCTTCTTGTCGTGGCTGCATTTTTTTTCCATGCAGCAATGCCATCCACCACGAGACAGGTTCCTGTTTCTCCCAAACATTTTAGAAAAATGACTTCAGCTCCTCAAGAAACTTCTGATCATCCAACACCAGAGATTCCAGTTCTCCTGACAACTAACATCCCTCCAGCAACAACTTCAGCCACCATGTCTCCATCAGTAATACCACTGGAGACTGTTGCTTCAACATTTCCTGTGACAGAAAATGATGATTTTCCAGAAACTATGGTGATAACCAGGGCTCTCCCACATTTTCCAACTGTTTTTCAAGACGACATGAAGACTGAAGATTACTATGTGTTCTCAGACAAGCCTGACCATCTTCCTGAAGGTACAAAGGAGAAAGCAGCACCAATTCTTTCTCTGTGATCTGTGCTATCCTGGCTCTGGAGTCATAGAGATATTTATATCTGTGTCTGGGAAGTATTCTCCATGATTCCTATAGGTATATCTCAGTAGCTTTAAGGAAACAGGTCAAATATTGTGGATGATACCAAACTGGGGTGAATGGCCAAGGTAGCAGAGGATCAGCTTTGCATTCTAAGTTGTGACAGAAACCACATGAAGTACAATAGAAATAAATGCAAAGCCCTGCACCTGGGATGGAGTGTTAGAGATTTACTCAATATGGGCTACTTTTTTTCCTGATTTGGGAAAGACAATTAAAATGGTCTGTTGAAATAATTAGTTTAGAGCATGTTCTGCTTGAGCAATAAAGGCAGTGAGAATCCAAAAGGTACTTGAAGCTGTGTACATACATTGCCTTCCCATATGAAGGCTGCTGTTGTTATTAATACTTATTTGATGGAAGTGACCTTTTCTCATCCTAGCCATTCCTAGTTTGCTACTTTATCCACATCGGTGGCTTCTTTTCCACAGATGAATGTCACCACACCAGACTACATTTTGTACATTTTTTGGGTCTTCTGTCACTTGATGTTCTTTCTGACCTGAACCTCTAAGGACAGCTATTCTGTCTCTTGTCTTTGAACACGGTGCAGCTCAGTTAAACTTGGCAACAATGAATTATAGCCACAGCCGAACATTTAAAACATCTAACCACTGGCTGTGCCAGTAAAGGCCAATGGTTATCTGGTTAGGATGAGCTGCAGATATGACAAGTGCAGATTTTCACCTTCTAGTTGCAGATGTAGAACTGTGCTTGTGGCTGTGAATGCCATGTGGAGATCTTCCTAATCAGTGATCTTTATAAGCATTATGTTTTACTTTGTTTCAGTGACTACTGAATTCCTAAGCACACTTCTGACCTCAGAGGAAAGTGAAATTGCTCACAATTCTCTCACAGTGGAAGAGCTGCCAGCTGGAGGTGAGTAGGAGAATGTTGCAAGGTCAGAAGCTGCATGTTCAGAGAAATGATGAATTTTTCATAAACAAAATCATTGACTATTCTTGAGAGTGTTCTGATAGCCATTCATTGTTTGGGGTCTGCACAGAAATTATTTGAAATCAGGATGCAACAACAGCTGAGAAAAAACATGGTTTTAAGACTATAAAGGAAGTAGATTTTGAGTCACTGGTTACTTCGGGTATCTCAGGTTTGAGGGAAGTTAAGAACTGATCTTTAATAACATCAAAGCTGAATTCTGATTTCTGGTTTGTAATCACTGTGACTTCATTGAACTTTTAATTTTAAATCCTCTTTGAACCTCACTGAATAGATTCAGCCAGATGAGGCTGCAGGCTCAGCTCTCCAGTGCTCAGCGTGTGTCCTTGGTCATAATGGAAAGCAGCAGGCAATTACTACAACTATCAGTCATTCCTTCAAGAGAAAGGAACTGGTATACAAAATCATACTAGATCTGAGCAATGAACAAACTTACATGAAGGGTGCATTTTATATTTCCCAGTCAAGTATCAAAGTAGCAGAGCTCAAGTTATTCAGGTGTGACAGCCTGCCCATGAGATGCCCTCAAATGAGGACTTAAAAAAGGCTAAAATGTAAAGAGGGCATGTCGAATTTGACTCTTTTTGTTTCAATTCTAATAGGACTGCACATGCCGGGGCAGTCACTTAGTTCTTAAAAAAACAGTAGCTAGATTTTTTTAGGTCCCCTTTCGCTACTCCTGGAGATTTGCATCAGAAATAGACTTTAGGAACCTGTTTCTTCATGTCCTTGGAGAGAGCTCACAGGTGAGACCAAACTGGTGTGTGGAGCTTCTGTGAGGGTTTGTTTCCCCTTTCTCACCATATTTGTGCTGTAATTCTGCCCTTGTAAACACCAAGTTTTGCAAAGGTCTTGTGACTGGAGATCTCTGGGGCAACTTGTGACTGTGGGCTAGAAAGAGCCACCACAAAAGTGCTCACATGAGTCATGTACACTCCCACCTATGCAAAAATGTGTGTCATGCCATTTCTGAGGGCCAAACTGCCATTATGAGTGAAAATGCTGCAGCATCATCAACACAGCCTAGCAAAAGCCATAAGCCAAGATAAATTCTTGACTAAGTCTCCTTTTGCTCTGAAATCACTAACTGGACCAGCTTCAGACTTATTGTAATATAAGGGAAGGCAAATTTTTGCTAAACTCTGTATTGATGTTAGTAGAGTGACCATGAAATCTGTGGCTGAGACAGCCCTCCATCTACAGGCACAATTCTTGCCAGATACAGTGGGTTAGCTGGAGCGGTTGATTCCTGCTGACTAGGCTCTGATTGAATTTCTCTTCTGCCTTGCAACAACCCTGCCCACACCAGCCATGATCAGACCCCAAAGAGCAGCAGCAGTCGCTCCCATCAGCCAGGCAGGCTGCAGCATGCTGCCAGAAAGTTTTATTTTGCCTTGTGGGATGTGCATGTCAGAGTGAGAGATGCACTTTGTGTGGATTGGGGGTAGTTCTGCTAACTACAGTTCTCTTCTGAGAAAGGGGAAGAGGGATGTTATAAAATAGGCAAAATGTAATGTTCATATATCCCTAGGATTTTAGTGCTTGCTAAGGTTTTTATTACCTGGATTTGTTTAAATGTGGAGTGCTTTTTAGCCAAAATCTCTTGTCTACTGCAGTGCAAATGCCTAGCTACATTTGCATGCATAGGAGCAGCCTGTGCTCTGCCCATATAGTTGATAAAACACAAGCACATATTATTTGCTCTGTTCTCAGAGAAAGCAGATCAGAACTCAGAAATGTGGGGGACATCAGGTTATTCACTGAATAGATATACTTAAACAGATAAAAAAGTAAAAAGCTATTTTTTTTTCTAATAGGATTATTTGTGACCATCTGATCATCCTCATCACCATGAGATATTCTGGGTGTCTTATGTATATAGAGTTTCCTTTGGCTGTGGTCTTGGCCACCAGAAGTGTGTTAAAAACATGCCGCAACAAATGATTCGCTGGGTCCCTGGCACATTTTACTCAGAGGTTCCATGAGTGCTCTCTAGTCAAACTTCTGAAATCACTACTCATCACAGGCTTTCTATATGCTAGGGCATGACCTAAGGCATTGGAGCATTCCTGTCAAAGGAGCTAAGCTGAGGTTTTGTTGAGTGTCATCTCTGGTTTTAAGTTGCTGCTAAACATTATGTGCTTCTTGTGGCAAATCAAGTGCTGCAAATACGTCAGTAATTTGCAGTATGAGGTCATGATGAGCCAAAGCCAAAGCCTAGATTAATGGTTTTGTTACTTTAAATTCACTATCCAAAGAAAGATAGCAGGATCATAGGATAGTACTTGGCCCTGTGAGGCCTCATCTCGAGTACTGTGTTCAGTTCTGGGCCCCTCATTCATTACAGGAAAGACATTGAGATGTGGAATGTGTCCAGAGGACAGCTACCAAGCTCATGAGGGGTTTAGAGAGCAAGTCTAGGAGAGGCTGAGGCTGAGGGAACTGGGCAGGTTTAGTTTGCAGAAGAGAAGGCTGAAGGGGGACCTCATTGCCCTCTACAACTACCTGAAGGGAGGCTGTAGAGAGGTGGGTGTTTGCCTTGGTGACTGCTGACAGAACCAGGGGCAATGGTCTGAAGTTGAAGCAGGGGAGGTTTAGATTAGATATTAGGAAGAAATTCTTTACAGAAAGAGTGGTGAGGCACTGGACTGGCCTTCCAGGGAGGTGCTTGAGTCCCCATCTCTAGAGGTGTTTAATGAGATCATAGCCATGATGCTTTAAGAGTGGCAGACATGGAGGAGGTTATTTTGTGTTTTTCAATCTCTCAGGTACTTATGGTTTTGTTGGTGTGGGGATGGTTGGACTCAGTGATCTAGGAGGTCCTTTTCAAGCAGGATTATTCTGTGATTCTGTGATAACAGCAGAAAGGTTTGCTGCAAGAGTTCTTGACATTTCATTTAGTTCATCCCCATTTTGAAAGCTTAGAAAACTAGAACAGAATTATTCTTAACATGCTTAGCTAATAAAAAAAGCCACTCTCTTCACAGAGCTTTGTTATAGCTGTGGTAAGTTATCTGAATGTCAAGATGTTTTCTGTGGTTTTCAGTAACAATGCAGCTTTTAAAAACTGCAATCACACATAAATCAGACCACAGTTAAAGTGAGGCTGTCTCTCCACATAGACTTGTGCCTTATTTACTACCTCTGCTCTCTGTGACATCTTGTCATGCTTACAGAAGTGAGAACTCCTTTGCAGCAGACAAGTTTCTATTGTCTTGCTTCATGTGGTGTCCCTGGAAAGCCTCCTCTCTCCTTTATGGACCCTGACATTTCCCAGAGACTGATCTACAGTTTGTGATGGAAACAAATTGTTCCCTTTTGGCTGCAAAGTGTTTAATTTCTCCAGCTCAGGGCCAGATTTTACCCTTCTCATTCCATGGGAGTTCATCCGTCCTTACATAAAGCAGTGACAACCACAGTGGTCTTTACTCCTTCAGGTAACTGTGCAAGTAATAATTTCAATGTCTTATTTTCAGGGATTTCAGCGAGTTCAAATGACAAGGCTGAGAAATATGATGATAATGGAGATAAGGTAAAATTTTAAGTTTCAAGAGTGTTTAAGCAGAAGCAAGAATCCTAGTGATTTTCAATGCATTCATACTAAAAGGATAATATTTGCAAACAGTAGCTTAAACTTTTGTTTAGAAGATCAGGAGCCATCTACCTTTCCCTCAGATAGAGCCAAGGTTTGGGACCATCTCACCTGTCTTGGATACTTCACAAAAGCATCAACCCCTGGCAGCCCTGTAAGAGAGGCATCCTTGGGGTTGACAGGCAAAATGTGACTTAAGAGTGTTGTTATTCTTCCCTGTCTCTAATGAAGAGAAGGATGAGGGTGACAAAGCTCCTACTTTAGATACTTTATTAAGAAGTTCATGTCAAGTGGGGTGAATCTAGGCTAAAATTCATATTCATTAAATACTTAATAGGTTATTTTCTTTGCTTATCATGAGCAGTCTGATGTATCTTCTCCATACTTTCTACAGGCAAGCTCAGAAAAGCATTGCAAACCCCAGCCCAGTGCAGATATCCCAGAGCTCTTGGCCACTGGGTCAACCCACTCCTAAGAGAAAAGCTCTCAAGTAAACCTGTTTCTAAGGCTCTTTCAGTTTTTCTCTTCTTCCCTCCAGTTTCTCAGCTATGCTATTCCCATTGCCTGTCTCCTAGCGGCATCCATCCTTTTCATAATGGCGCTCTCGTACTTTTGGAAACGTAAGTATCCTATAGCAGATAATTGATTAATGTTTCTAATGCTGGCCTAGTGCAGATGTCCTTCTGTACCTCTGCTTAATTTTCTGGTAAATCTGCCATGGCCCCTGTGACAGCATTCTGTTAATTTTATGAGGATTGCTGTCCTTACTCCAGGAGTCACCATGAGGAGACCAGGGAGCATGAATTGGTGAGGGTGCAGTGGAAGTAATCCTGTGCAAAGGACCTATTCACTTACTTGTTGCAGATCCGGCTCATCTTGTTGGCTCTGGGATTGTAGTAAAGTGTGCCCATAGTTTCCTGGACTTGCTGCTGACAGACACTGGTGTGACTTAAATTAGAATGAGATCCTTTCTTTCTCACAGAAATTTTGCTACTTGCTATCTTTGCTTCTAAAATTATTTGGCAGATGCGTTAGCAATTACAGATGTCTTTTCCACATTGTCACATTAATATTATTTTGCTTCTAGGTAAACACACAAAGAATTTGAAAATGAAAAGGTAATCCATTTTGTAATTTCCTATTAAAAGTTCCAATGTAATTTTTCTTAGAGGCAGGAAGGTACTGGCCACTGTTTGTAATGGGGGTAGTATTGCCTTGTGGTAGTATTGCCTTTGCTGACTACCAAAGCTGTGCTACAAGCAAGCTTCAGATAAGCTTTCACTCTAGTAAATAAACAGTGCTCCCTGGATATTGGTTCCATGTAGCAATGAACTGACAACCAGAGCACTGCTGAACTTCAGCAGCCTGTGCTTAACTGTTAACGTAGTGGTCCCAGTTTATGGAAGTACCTCATCTGATCTATTCTTTGATCAAATATCAGGGCATGACCCTAGTGGGGTGATTTTAAAGAAATGAAGAGATAAATGGTTATGATGATCAACCAGCAAAATGATTGCTCAGACGGGGATCAGAGATTTATGGAGAGTTCTCCATGGAGTGGCAGTTCATGCCAATACATGAAGAATGGCCCCTGGGGAGGGTACAGGACAGCAGTGTGGCAAACCAAGCTTTCCACCACCATAAAGATAAAATTTGCAGCTCTCATAGGGCCACTGTACCATCTCAAAGACTTGGGTCACACTGAGGTATCTGAGGTGATCACTGAGGAAGTTATGAATATAGGAACAACATGCAGGTATAACTGATAAGTTTCTGTCTTCTGGCTTAACTTGCAAAAGGATTCTCTCTAGACAAACCACAGGATAGTCCAAGTGAGGATTCATCCTTTTGCCAAAGACCAATACTTTTCAATGGTAGATGATGCTCCACTGAATACCTCACCTAGGAGATAAGGATAGAGAGCAAAGGAGGGAGTCTTTCCTGAATTTCATGGCTGTTACTCTACAGCTGTCATTACAAGACCTGAGCAGCCCTTTCCTATCCATTAGAAGCAAGACAAATGCCTCTCTTGTATAAAAAGTAGGAATGGCACTGTTGAAGTCAGTAGCTTCTGGTGTCTGTGTCTTGCTGACTTTACAAACAAGAAAGGAGGCTCTGAAGCAACAATGTGGTTTCCCTTATCCATAGTGATCTGTGCTCCTCTCTACAGCCTTGGAACAGCAGACCACGACAAAGTTTTCAGTGGTGCTGAGGGAGAAAATGGCATGTCTTCCCTGTGAAGAGCTCCTACATCACCTGCAGAAAATGAAAAGGGATGATTATGAGCCTTCAAATTATCAATGGGTGTAAATCAAGGGCCAAAGCTTCAACTATGAAAGTTTAAACTCTTTGTGCAAATTTTGCCATTAAAACTCATTGTAGAGAGAAGTTCCTTTGAGAAGTTGCTTTCTGCATTATTCATAGGTGCTTTCCACACCTGACTTCTTACTAACACCATGGCACGGAATTTAATTTGTTTTTTCTCTGTTTTTACTAATGCTCCTCCTTGAATACAACTTACACTGTGACAAACACAGAGGGAAAATATAAAATAGAACTCTGACTAATTTCAAATTACCAATAAAACCAAAAGTAAATAAAGCTTCTGTTGCTTGTATAAAACCAAGACAAAAATTAAGGCATGAGAATGCTGTGAGTATAAATCCAAAATGCAGATTACTTAAGGGGTACCGATACTGCCTGATTCAGCATGTTTGAATGACCCTTGGGGACTGTGTTAATAAACTTTATAATTTACCACTAGCAATTGTACTCTTTATGTTGCATCCTAAGGCTTTTGAGCAGGAGTTAGTTATCCCCCAGGTGTTGAAGTGACTGATGTGTTGTCTCAGCTCTCCAAAGAAGTGCTGCAGCATTTCCAGAGGTGGATAAATACCCAGCAGACAAACCCACAGGGAACGCTTTCTAAAGGGGACCACACAAGCCCCCATACTACTAATGTGTTAATCTGTGTTTCCCCCTTCAATGTGCATGGGGGTACTGCAGTTGTTTTTGTGGTTTCCTTTTGAACTTCATGACAATGGTCTGCAAAAAACTAGCTGCTCTTGTGGAGGAGTCTGCCTGGCAATGCAGCTTTGTGCTACTTAGCCCCAGAGCGCTTCTTTTATGGCCCCAGCATGTAGTTGCAGTGTGGGATAGTGCTGCCTGGCTGGGTTTTGTATGGATGAGATGTGTGCCCAGTGCCTTCAGTGTTGCCCAGTCATCTTTTAGAGAAGTTGCAGGTGAGAAGCCCAGTGCAGGGCACAGCCACATCTTGGAACCTTGGCTGTCCCTTCAGGTGCCCACCGGACATGGTTAAGTCCCATCATCTCCATGGAAAGGCTCTGGGGACACTATAAACAGTGAAGAGATGAAGGATGGCATTCACCTTCTGCTATGTTTCATGGAACAGAAGGGTTGTGAGGAAGCACACTGCTGCTGCTGCTGGTGACAGTACTTCTCTACAGCAAGCTGCCCCCTCCCACCCCATCCTCAGGTGCACCACCAGGACCTGTCCAAGGATGTTGGTGTTGTAGAGCTGCAAGCAAACTGTGGCCATTTACCTGCTTGGACACATCTGTGTGTTGCGCTTGTTGCTGCTCCTGAGGATGGGGATGATTTGGGCACTCTTGGCTGCATGTTCCTGTGTGTAGGTAGCACAGCAGGTAGCCCAGCTCCACCTTGAGGACCCTGTCTTGGTCCTGGAGCAGGAGACAGGGCTTCCAGCAGCACAAAGCAGTCCAGGGAAGTCCAAAAATCTTCCCTTTTGTGCTCAGTCCCTGTAAATGCTGCCATAATGAAAGTTCTGCAGCACTAACCTTGCTTTCTACTCAGCCGTAAAAGATGGGACCTTTGAGCGGCTGCAGGGCAGATGGGCAATGCATAACAGAATGAAGCATATCATTTCACCATTTTAATCACACCTCTTCTGAGGAGAGTACTGCGTGCCTTTCAGCTGGTTGAAATCTAGGATTTAAAATCCAGACTGAGCTAGTAACCGGCTTGGAGTCATTACTGAGGTGGACTGGTCATGAAGGCTGGGGGAATGATGTATGAGATATGCTATAGAGCTTTCGTGGACCTCACTGGGGTCTTCTCCAACTCTGCTGCTCAGGGAATGACATGGGAGAAGGTTCAAATCCTTGCCTTGTTAATCTCAATTGCCTGGAATTCACTGCTATTTCAACGCCGGGCAATGACAACCTGAAATAAAAGCACACCATGTGAATAGCATTTGATCAGAAGAAAACATTGTGTGACAGCTCTGGACTTCCCCGCTAGTCATGCCCAAGGCTGTGGTGAAGATTTTTGATTCCACTGCTTCTTACAGTCCACGAGTTTGGGGGAGGCCATGGATGTTCCTCTCTGGGGTCAGTCTTGCCTGTGTTCAGTAATCTGCTGTGTACCCTGGTCTATTGGCTCTGGGCTATGTGGGAGAAAGATAGACATCTAAACAGAAGATGTGACCTCTTTAAGGTTGTAAGGTTGGTTTTGTTCAGCTGAGACCTTTCTCTGTTTCACTTGACGCAGCTGCCCCAACACAGAGGATGTGTCCAGCCCATAGCCTGGTGCCTAACAGTGCTTCTAGGTGTGAATCCCACACAAATATCTAAGGAATAAAAGGGTAAAACCCCACTCAAACAGTTTTGTGTAATTCTTTTAAAAACAAGCTTGCCTTTTTTTTTTCTTATTATTTTTTCCCCTCCAAGTAAACCTGCTAATTAAGAGAGCAGTATCTTCACTGCAGGTTCCAGTTGGCAGAGCTGGACCAATCCTTTTGCTCTCATTAATTAGCTCTGCACTAATGACAGCTTCAGAGTAGGGCTGGCTCTTGCTGGGGAAGGTTCTAGCAGGTTTGCTGTAGAGCTGGCTGGACTTGAAGGCCCTGCTTTGAGGAGCTGCGTAAGGGCAGCAGAAATAGGAGTCAGCAAAGTGAGTTTGATCTCATCAGCCATGTGGAAATGTGGTACAGAAATACTGTAAGGAAGCTGTAAGTGAAACTTATGACATTGAGCCTTTTTAATTTTTCATCCACCCCAATTACTGAGGCTGAGGTTTGTATTTAAAGGAGCAATGAGAAGCAAGGATTCAGTGAGTGTTGTATTGAAAAGAAAATACACTGAAGTAATTTCTGAGGAACTGACTTGGGCTGTCAGCATGTTCAGCAAAAGGTTAAAGGAAGCCTTTTAAAATGCAGCTGGAGGAAAAAGTAATGTTTTCCAAAAGAAACAGGAGCCCTAGATGCAGTTTCTGGGTATACTGAAGAAAAATTGGACAAAAGCAGAAGGATTTTAGAAAGAAAAGACTGTCAGAGACAATGTCATTGGCGTCTGGAGATGTTAGCCTTTATTTTTAAGACCTTTACCTTGGAAGGCAAAGAAGTGTGCTTGAGTAAATACAAAGTACTACAGCCAAGAAAGCCCTCCAGTCAGCAGCTTACAACAACACACAGAGTTTTTGCTGCAAAGCTCTAAAGGACCAGTGTTTCAAACTTGGAAAACTGTGATGAGACATCCTAGACCCTGGCAGTGCTGTGGGTTGCAGGTTTCCTTGAGAGTTGATCTGCTGCAACCTGTTGCTGCCCAGGAACTCACTGAAGCATGGTGTCCCTCCAAGGTCTGCCCACCTGTACCTGCTCTCGCTGCCTCACAATGGTCCCAGAGAGATGCCAAAGAGCAAAACTGTTTGCTCAAAAACTGCACTGTGTTTCTCCAGAAACTCCAGTGAAGCCCCCAAAAATGTTGCCCACCACCATGTCTCACAATGCCAAGTGCTAAGCTCTGAAATAATTGAGGTTTAATGTGTCTCTCCCATGCTCTGAGCTGCTGAAGTTACTGTAGTGTGTGCAGGCTTGCTCAGGGAGCCTTTGGCTAGAGCAAAGCACTTTTTAATTTGTTCAGAGTCTATGTGAAGCCTGAATGATATTATATCTGGGGAGTCTGGCTCTGCTCCATGGAGCAACATGGTTAATTAAAGAAGGATTTAGCTTTTGGTCCAAATAATAATTTTCAGTGGACCCCAGTAGTTTGTGGACAATCATCTGTATCAAAATGACCGATTAAAGGAACTTGGACGTGAAGAGATAATGACTGAACTACCCGATTAGTATGGAGGAGGTATTGAAAAGCAATTAAAAAAGGGGTCTGAATAGTTTTGGACACGGGATCAGCTAAGGAGAAAACAGGAGAAAACACTGAAAAAAATAAAAAAGGGGCAAGTGCTGAGTTAGGAATACAAATCCTTTAAAGAGAAACCAGAGGAATGAATTAAATATCATTTTGAGATTAATAAGAGGCCTCTCTTAATAGACTTTATTGGAGCTGACTGCTCTGATGGTCCCTTTCCATCTCAGCAGCACATTTCATTATGTTTCCACATTTGTTTCTTAGCGTTTCTTAGCTGTAATGTGCTTTTCTAGGCTTTTTTTAAGGTTAATATAAATAAATCTCTGGGTTCCAAAAGTGGAATCTAATTGAAGCTTAAGAAAGAGCAAGCAGAAGGGAAGAATGTGGCTGAGTACATAGGAAATTAGAAATAAGAATAAATAGCATCATGGGACTTGGGGAAAGAACAGAGATAACCGCACAGTGTGAGATGAATGCATGAAAAAGTGGAAAATTTTATCCTGGTAGAAAGAGGAAATGGGACGTGTTGCCACAGACGAGACAGCAGATGGCAAAATTGAGCTGCAGAGCAGAGACACAACTGGAGAGCTTTAGAAGAGGTTGTAAAGGCTGTGCAGATTTGTGGTTACCAAGCAGAATAAAAGCAGCCTCCTCCATTTGTGATGAAGGTCCCAAGCAGAAGCTCAGGTCATGGCTGGCCGCAGAGCATGCTTTCAGCACACTTGGCCTGCGCTCCTCCTTATGGGTTCTCTAGCAACACAATTACCTGCAGCCTGGTTGGTAACACCCTGGTTTTCTTGTGCTCCTGAGTGGCTGGAAAGCAGCCTCTTCTTGGTTTTCTGTTCCCATTGATGTCCAACCCCTCACTGAGAGCAGTGTGGCTCTGGTTTCACTTCCTAATTGCCAATATAAAAAACAACACTCAGCACCTCCCACGGTCATGCTATGGCAGTAGTGACTTGGCAAAAGAAATGTCAAGTTTTAACCTTCCTGTGCATCTCAACATCAACTCCCTCTTGCTTTCAAGGTCATAAGAAAGAGTGGTGGTCTTGACAAAGGGCCCTCCGTATGATAACTTTGAGGAGTGCTCAGAACTAAGGGAAACACTGAGATTAGTGTGGGAGTTTCTACAGAGAACGCTTTGCCAGGAAGGCTCAGCTTAAGAGCTCCCAATGCTTTCAAGCTGAGTTAGGAGATTGCAAAAACATGGGGAAGATGGATGCAAAAAACATCTCTGCTGTAAGTTCACTGTCTTCCAAGCACTGAGCTTCTCCAGGGGGAAGGGAAATCCTTCAATTCCTAAAACTGCTTTCTGGTTTTTCCTCTCCTAGGAAGGGAAGGAGCTGCATGCTCCTCTGCTGTTTTGAAAAGGCAGATTTGGGTTTTTTTATAAATACATCTAGAAAAATGAAAGTGTTACGCATGTGAGATTTATTTTTTCATACCTAGGAAAAGAGGAGTAGGGTAGGTTTCCAAACCAAGGAATAAGTTCTGCTTATAGTTTGTTTTTCTAAACCAAAAATACTAGGTTCTCCTCTCTCTTGTGTTGGTGTATGCTCTGTAATTCTATTGATGTTAGTGACAATTCAAGGGTCAAGCCTTGAAGGTAACCCCTTTCATGCTTAGGTGTACATCTAATGAAGATTCATGGCTTCCACATTGCTCTCAAGGACCAGAGCTGGTGTCACACTTAACTAAGTCATCTAGTAGTTAATACATGCCACACAATCATCTGCATATTTAATGCAGGGCAGAGAATTTCTGTGGAGAGATCTATAGCATTTAATCCAGTGATGAATCATTTATGGGATTTTGGATTATTCACTTTGCACTGAATTAAGTTGTCTCTCTTTCACAAAGTGAGACCCCCCCCGACATGATCTGCGTCACAGACCAGGCTGCACAGTGATGTATGTTGCTGGGATGAATTATTTATTGGACGTTTTAGATCACTTGCCCAGCAGTGGAATTTCAAATCTGTTCATATCCATCCCTAAGTACATAAAAAGGATTTTATGTACATGAAATTCATCTCGCCTTCTTCCCTCCCCTCTCTCCAGTGCACTAGTGAATTATCCATGAAGATTGGGCTGGGTTAGTTTTGGACGCAGACTTTGCCTTAGGGGATGCAGTGGTAGCACCATGGTGTGGGAAAATGCTTGTCCAAGTCATTTTGGGACCTGGCTAGCAGAAGGTGTTTGTGTGAGCCCTTCAGCTCTCAGTTGTGTCCTACTTTAAAAATCATGGAACTGAAGGGATTCTGATTTCTTAGCCTGTAATTCACAGGGTATGGTCCTCTTACACCCAAGGGAGCTGTGCAGAGAACATATCAATGGGTGTAGGGAAATCCAGAGACTGTATTGCTCAAGCACTTATTTTTAAGTATTTATTTCAACTTGCAAGCCTCAGCCTATGCTCAAGCAGAGCTTTCCCAGGGCTCTCTTGTGAGCTCTGCTTCAAGGACAAGGGGAAATCAGCTTCTCAATGGAGTGGTAAGCCAATGCTACTTTCACATTCTACTTGGTGTTTTATGCCCTTGGTCCATTATCTAATGGAGAATATGATGAGGTAATTATGGAAATACACAAATTGCAACCTCATGAATACCAAAGAAATTCGTGATGATCCATGCTAAAAGAATGCATAAAAATGCAAATCATTTGTAAATGGGGAGCAGTAAATCTTGTTAATATTAATAACTTTGTGAATTTAATTGCATCAGGTCTGGAGGGTTTCTAACCAAAGCATTCTGAAGAGAGGTTTTTAAGACCATCCAGTGAACTGTGTACCATGAGGTCAAGGGGAGCTCTACTTGGATTCACTTGGTTGTGGTTACCTTTGGTTGTCCCCTTAGCTGAGGGAGGGAGGGTAGAACTGGTCCAAAAGGTGACCCAGCCCATCCAAGGGAAGGTATTAAATGCTTCTTTGTGGGAGGACTTCATAACTCAGCAGGGCATTATTAACTATGTGCAAAACCCTAGAACCATAGCATGGAGACTGCCGCTGTAAGACCTTCTCTGCTTTGTGACTGGGATGGTACACTTACATCAAACAGCAGCATCGAGGAAATATCCTGTGTGTATAGAACCTCATTGGGCAGACTTTGTGCTAGCTGGACCAGTGCTAGGAGAGGGACAGTCTCTGAACTTAGTAACAGTGGATTGTCCTTGCGATAGGATCAGGTCTCTGTCTCATCTGGGACAGGATGTCTATATGACTATAGCTTTTAAAAAGTTATTTTTTCCAGTTGCATCATTAACAATGAATGTTTGTAGTAGGCTACCAAGTAAAAACCCCCAGTAAAGTGTATCATGTAACCTGCAGAAAACTTGCTTATCAGCTCTAGGCAAAGATGGCATTGGTCTGCTGAATTTTGCCCCTTGTCTCAGTCTACTAGCAATTCTGACAAGCTTGTTCCACACTGTTGCTCTGCTGTTAATGGTTGTATTCTGGACACCATCAGCATCATGATTATGAGCATCTCCACAGGCTCTGTGGCAACTGTATCACAGCACAGTGGAGACAGTAGAGAACTGGTTCTCACAGAGAACTTGAAGGTCAAATGCATTACTCCTAAACTGGAGTAAGAGTCCTTTGACTGAGTTTCATTGCTGTTCCTGACCAACCTGATCACCGCTTTTCCCTAGGTCACTTAATTTACATAGCTGGAGATATGTTCATCCTTTGTGAGTGGTCTGATAGTGCCATAACTGCACCTTAAACATGGGTATGTGGGACACAAAGGCCACAGCTGAAGTAGCTGGGGACATATAAGTGATGGTAAAGTGTTTCTGCTTTCCCTGTGAGTCTGGTCTGCTGTGGTTGCCTCCTTCAGACAGACTTCATGGGGAGCAAAATCATCTGGTGACAGAGAAATGGAGCTACAGTCTTGGGGATGAGTGGCTGGAAAGCAGCCTGGCAGAAAGGAACCTGGGAGTAGTGGTTGACATCTGTCTGAACATGAGCCAGCAGTGTGCCCAGGTGGCTCAAAAGGCTAATGGCAACCTCAGCTTGTATCAGGAATAATGTGGCCAGAAGTATTAGGGATGTAATTCTCCCCCTGTACTGGGCACTGGTGAGGCCTCACCTCAAGTACTGGAGGCAGTTCTGGGCCCCTCACTTCAAGAAAGAGCTTGAGGGGCTGGAGCAGATCCAGAAGAGAGCAACAAGGCTGGGGAAGGGACTGGAGGGAAAGTCTGATGGGGAGAGGCTGAGGGAGCTGGGGTTGTTCAGCCTGGAGAAGAGGAGAGTCAGTGGCAATCTTATCACTGTAACTACCTTAAGGCAAGTTGCAGACAGGTAGGGGTTGAGCTTTTGTCCCAGGCAGCTAGCATACAAGATGAGAGGGCAGGGCCTGAAGCTGCATCAGGGGAGGGTTAGGTTGGATGTTAAGAAGCCTTTCCTCACAGAAAGGGTGGTTAGACATTGGAATGGACTGCCCAGGGAAACGTCACTGTCTAACTGATGCGGTGATATTAGGCAGTAGGCTGGATTTGTGATCTCAGAGGTCTTTTCCAGCCTCACTATTTCTGTGGTTCTGTAAGCTGGCTTAATAAACTTGTTGAGAGATGTCCAACGTGGTTGTATGGATTATGAAACCCACAGCCAGAGGTCCTGTGACAGCAGCGGCACCACAGTCATTTGATCCAGTTTTAATGCTGGAAGCAAAATGCTGGGAAGTAGAGGGAATCCCTTTCTGCAGCATAAGTCCTGCTTGGCCATCTCTCCTTCTCTTCCATGGGGCTAGGTTTTGTCATATCATGTGACATCTTTTTGGGTTTGTGGGAGTTGCTCTTAGCAGTGTCCTGAGAAGGAAAGGGACATGAAATTCCAGCTGTGTTCAGACTTTCTGTAGTTTTGTACTGCTGTTACAGTACCTCTGGCCAAGCATGTGGGGCTTTCATCAGGAATCTACTGGGTTGGTTGAGATTCTCCCCACTATCTCCACTCCCTGAAGCTTTTCCATGACATTACCATACTCTTTGTTACTTTTCCTTTAAACTTTGTCAGGCTTGTCAGTGGCCGGGGATTTGGTAGGATTCATATATATCAGCTTGTTCTTCCCTCTTCAGTTCATTCATTTCCTGTCTCTAGCTGAGTTATTCTACAAAACAAATTAATTTTCTAATATGAAGATACTGAATGACACTTTCAGACATGATGCCTGCAGCTTCATAAAGCCTGATGAAGGACAGAGGAATATTCCAGGAGAAAACAAGAAAGGTCATGATTTATCGCTGATAAACAGCTCCCTGGTTCTTATTATTATCTTTGCTGTGTAGAAGCCTGAAGATGTAGATTGAGCTTTATAATTCACATCAAAATTCATTGTATCACATGTCTCCTGTAAAGTCACATTTTTGAATGATACGGCAAACCCTCTTAAACAGGTACTCATTAAGCTACAACATCTTATAAATTCTTCCTGAGTTTTGTTGACAGTACACATCAAACACAAGCCATTAAGTGCTTTTCATTTTCCTGGTAGTGTGTGATCATAATGCATTACATGACAAAATAATGTGTTTACATGACAGATTTAATGCTTGATCTGCTGTATGAAATGCTCCTGAGCACTAGAAGATAAGAGAAAAATGTAACATTATACTTCCAAGTGTCTATTAATTCTTAACTAATAATAAATTACAGTGGGACGCTGATAGAAATGGATGAGAGAGGTGCACACACATGGGAGGAATTCATGAGGATCAGTGACATGGCAATGAATACTAAATACAGACATCATAACTAGAGCTAAAGTGAAGAATTACTATGTTGGCAAGGAGGCTGCTAGAGCCTGTGGACTTGCAGCTGCACCATGTGAGTGTGGTTTTGGTTTTGGGTATGGGGTTTTTTTTGTGTCTAGACAGATTACTCTGGCTTGTGATGAAGGTCCTGTTAGACAGGCTTATTTTCACTTGTCCCTCTCTCCAAACTGGTGTCAGCAAGAAGTCCCAGCTTGCTGTCTTGGGGTCTGGCCAGGTACATGACCAGCACTGAACATTGAAATTGGGGACTTTAGGGTGTCCTGTGCAGCCTGGGAGACCCTCCTACCAGCTCTTTGATTGTGCTGGAGCTGAAAGAGTTACACTCTTATGCCTCTTAAACCTTGGGAGCAGTAGGGCTTGCTCTAAAGAGTGTTTTTTCTATATAAGCTGCTAGCCTTTGCCTTGCCTGACACACCCTGGGATGGCTGAGCAGAAAGGGGAGCAGCTCTGTGGACTTCACAGTTCTGCAGCAAACCTCTGCATGGGTGTTGTGTGTGGATGATGGCTTCACTGAGGGACAAGGGCCATCACCAATCCCCCTTGGGATGGGGGAACCACTTTTAAGGAAACCTTTTGCTTTTGTTGTTTGTTTGTTTTAATAAAAAATGGGTTTCAGTTTTAGAGTTTCTTTATGAAGAGCTGTCCTACAATAGCCCTCATTTCTCCATAGTCTTGCTAGTCCATTGACAAACCTTTGCTTTCATTCAACCCTACTGTAATCCACAACTTAGCTGACTTCCAGATGTCAAGGTCATGAATTTGGAATTCAAGAGGGGTATTCAGCCACTTCACAAGTTGAGTCTATGACGGCAGCTGTGTCTATTAATCTTTGAAAGGAACCCAAATCTCTCTTTTTGATTGCATGTGGGAGCAAAGGAGGAACTGGTATGTGGGAAAACAATGCTGTAATTATGACATACAATAAAAAGGAGGGTAATAAAACTGCTAGTTCTCTGTATTTACTGGAGGAGTTTCCTGGGGAGCAGAAGCTGAGCCTTGTTTTAACTACAGACAGCTTTCCCCTTTCAGTTTTTATGGCTTTCTCAATCTCTTTGCTCATCTGCTGCTGGAGGCTTTTATTTGCTGATCAGGGCTGCTAACCTATAGCAGAGCGAGGCCATGAAGTTGTGGAAAAGGCAGCAAATAGTTTTTGGCAGGCTAGAGCCACTGTGAAGGAGGAGGGACATGGAAGACCTCCTGTGCCTCCTGTTGGAAAGGGAAATGTCCTGAGGAGAAGACAAACTCTGAACCATATATATACGTGTGTGTAACTGTACCTTTTACTGCAATTTGTCATGTCCCCACCCTGCTTAGGAGGTGATGTATGTATATATGAGCATAGGTATCTATGGACAGTCAAAGCACCAAGCCTGTCAGAGTTCAAGTTGCAGCTGAATGATGCTGTTAGTCATATGACCCAGTTTTAAGAAGTCCTGCAATGTGGTGTTGGACTCAATGGTCTTTGAGTCCATTCAAAATTGAGATATTCTGTGATTCTCTATATACACATATCTATGTCTATCCGTCGCTGCTCCTTGGCATCTGCTGGTGCTGATGGCACAAGGAGTTCCTTCAATTAGTCTGTTCCCTCTTTTTCAGAGAAATTTCTGAAGCCTCTTTTAATGGGTAAATGAACAGCAAATGGTGATTTGCAATGGGAGGAGTGCTCAGACTATCTTGCCCCAAAGTGGTGGCCATCTCTTAGTGAGGAAATGACAAGAACTCTTGGAGATATGTTAAAGGCTACTTTATAGTGATCTCATAGTACCTTTTGTTTGCTTGTCTGGAAGCAAACAGCAGTAAAAATTAAAAAAATACTTGGTTTTAGCATGGCAGCTTTCCTTTGTGTAGAATACAGAGTTACGTCTCTGCAAGCCTAGGTGTGGGAACAGTGCTATGGCTGCAACATTTTCTTTTCTTTCAAGACAGTTTCTAGGAGCAGAGCACCAAATGCATGTAGGCTTTCCTTGTTTGTCCATGGGTGCTTTGAAAAATCCCAGGCTTTGCTGAGAATTCATATTTTCTTGTTTATAAGCCGTGTCTGGCAGTGTGATCTTATTTCATGGCATTTTGCCCCCCAAGACAGTATTTCTAACCTCTGGAGCTCTGTGTATGACGCTACTGCAAAATTCAAGAGGAGAGTGCTATTAGTTTTCTTCTTAAAGGGATATTCAGCATGGAAAGCTGATGTGTAGGACACAAGGTCTGTTTTTTTTTTGGGTTTGGGATTAGAAGTTTGTTCAAAGTTCTTTCTTTTTCTCAGAGACAGCAGTGTTTCTGAGTGTGCTTTGTTTTGCTTCCTCAGCCATTATTTATTTAGTCTTATTTACTCCTTTCTGAGAGAATTAAAAATAAATCTGGAATGTCAGGTCTGGAAGGTCATGTATACTATATATATAGTTTCATAACTCTATCTATAGCTTTATAACTGTAATAATGGATATACTTTTTAAATTCAAAGACAAAACAAAATAAACAACCATCCTAACCCAAACCCAAGAAACCAAACCCAAGCCAAAAATCTTTTCCCAGTATCGAGCTACTATCTTTCACATCCCTCTTGCAAATTACTAATATAATTCAGTTGACCTGAGTGCTGTTTTGGCAGTTTCTCCAATTTTACAATTTAAAAAATATTTCTCATTTTCTTTAGCTGATTTCATATTCCCAGACTTGTGGATTCTCTTTAAACCCTGATTTCTCACCATCTGTTCAGAGGCCTAAATTACTGGAGTATAGCAACATCTAGTTATCAAAAAATGTACTGGAAAAGCAGACAGCCTGTTCAAATCTCACCTCTGTTTGGTCATCGCTTGGAAAATAGGGAACATCAGGTTTTACAAAAGCTTTTCAGTTCCCTTTAGCTGTTTCAGAATATTTTCTCCCCTGAGACAAAGAGAAAAAATTCTGTATCAGCATCTTGTAAAATCCCTCTCATTTTGTGTCTGATAGGAAGGTGCTTTCTGCCCCCCCTCCTACTTTTAGTCTTAAGAAATTTCCATCTACACACAAATAAATGTGAAGTCAAAACTGATGACTCTGCCTGGAAGTCGTCCACTGTAACATTACAGCTCCTCCAGAGCAGAGCAGCAGCGTCAGTGGCCTGGAAGAAATACTGCCGACTGTGACAACCAATTCACTTGAGTTTCCTTTTCCACTCTGGAAACAGTTTGTTTGAAGTCCCCTGCAGTCAAGGAGTCTGAGAGAATAGCTTTTAAAGGTCTAGGAAAGGATTTACTCTTTGCATTAGTTGACAGACTGCAGTCTTCAGCATAGAGCAGTTAATTGAAAACCAAGGAAGGAAAGGCTGTTAGAAGGAATTATGTGGATCTTGGTTCAAGGTAGTAAAGCCCAGCTTTCAAGGTAGTAAAGCCCAGCTTTCAAGTCAGTTTCTTTCCTGTTTGTTTCTTGAAAGAGGTGCAAGTTCAAGAGAGAGATGTGAGAGGTTTTGGATGATCATTAAGCTGCTTGATAATGACAGACCTCCTGCTGCAGTGCAGACAAGGTGCTTGCGACAAATGCCTCATGGGACTTTGATGGAATGCTTGACAGAGTAACAGATTCCCTCTATTTCTATGAATGTATGTATATAAACTTCCTAAATCACTATGTCATCTGGATTCTCTCCTCTGGAAGTCTGGATTTTGAATCCCAGTGCATTACAACATAGGGTGTCCTGACCCCATGTCTTCTGCTACCTTACAGGCAGCAACTGCTACATTGGCACTTGACAGATTTGCCCAACTGCTTCATAATTTGGAAGATCACATCCCAAACTGTGGTCTCTGAACTGTGTTCAGTATTGACACTGAATATAAACCTTACTTCAACAAAGGCCGATCTGAATCCTTTCAGATACTGTACGGCCCATCAGTCTGCTCATGTGTATGCTGTGCCGCAGGTTTCCTTTTTCTACTCTCTGCAGGAAGGATTTGAGATCTCCTTGGCTGATGTTACATTTTCTGATGGAGATGCATTAAACATTGATTTTTTTATTTTTTTTTTTTTAGCAGCTCCTCTAATTTTCTGCTGGGGCTATTTATGTAGAACTAGCTTTAACCATCTCCTAGGTACTCATATATAGTATTGACCTGGTAAAATCCATGCCATTTCCAGCCAAACCCATTCCATTTGGAAATAAGATATAAATCTCCTGACTTCAGAAAGCTTTTCTAGAAAAACTTTCATCGGAGGCACAAGTGGGGTCAAAGCAAGCTGGAAACTAAGATCCAAAGTTTTATGTACCCCCTTCTCTTGCAAGCTGCCACCTGATACCAGTGCTGTTTTCCCACATTAAATCCTTCCAACAATCAAAAAGTTATATGGCTCAGTATTTTTATTTGTGAGTTAATAACATCCACAGTCTTATGAAGCTAAGCTGCTTTCCTCATGCCACATTTTCTTTGGACCCCTCTGAGATGCCGAAATGAGGCCCACAGCTGGCTGTCGCCTCCATGAGGCTCAGCCTGTGATTTGCTCCCAGGGTGATACTGTGCCTCAATACTGAGTTCCTTATAAAATGTAATTGCAGCTGATTTCTACTAAGACATGACCAGAGGAAGGAGAGGTACTGAGGGCAAAATCCCTTCTTTATAAAGTAAGCTGTGCATTACAGCTTGTGCTCATATACTGGAAATCAGGAATCCATTTCCACTCTTCTCCTAAGGGAGTCTAAACCCACTTCTCCCAAGAGAGTGGCTGCTCTTGAGTAAGAATATTTTTA
Organism: Upupa epops; assembly: GCA_013397515.1. NCBI lineage: Eukaryota > Metazoa > Chordata > Aves > Bucerotiformes > Upupidae > Upupa > Upupa epops. Next base: position 307,797 of record VZRI01004830.1, read on the forward strand.
TCCTGTGTCTGAACCTAGGGTACTGCAAAAGTAAAGTGGGTCCCACATCAAGAAAGTACTGTCAAAAAGACACCTGAGCTCTGAACCCTACCTCAGCATTGCTTTGCATTTTACATTCAACACCTACTCAACCAAGTATATAAGCTGTTGGACCAAGAACAAAGTCCTCCCTCTCTGTCTTAGCATGCAGTTTATACCCACACAGATCCTGTGTCCCTTATGCTTGTTAAGAAGATTGCAGGTGGATCATCTCTCAGGATGGTTCAGCTTTGGCAGGATCATTTCCAAGGCAGCCTCTAATTCCTGTGCCATGCCCCTCTTTCAGACCCTTTACTCCAGGACCTGGATCCACTCCAGTAGCCAAGGACCTTTACTCAACCCCAGAAGCTGCCATGCCTGTATTTCAGATGCCGAAGGTACTTTTCCCAGCCCCAAGTGTATGCACACAGGAATAAGTGAGCTACTTGATGAACTGATTAAAGATTTATAGTTCTTAGAGCACAAAGCCGTCTTTTGGGGAAAACCCTGAATCAGAAATCCATCTCTGTCCTCACTAATCCACGTATTATTCTCTCTCATTACTTTTTATTGACTGATTTCCATTTCATGTTGCAGCACTGGGTCACCAGTGTGTGTCTGATACTGCAATACATTATTTAGCTGTCTCCTGACTCTTTTTGGTATTGGGTTGCATCTGTTAGCATGGCTGATTCCTCTCTGTCTGTTTATTTAATGATAGACCCTTGATTGTTTTCTTTTTAATAGCACCAACATCCTACTGGGTCATTAGCTGGACATATTCTGCCTGAATCGAAAGTTAATTCTTCTGCGCCTTCTCTTTCTACCTGCAAAACGTAATCAGGAATGAGTTTTCTCTTTTCACTTTCCAAGTGATATAAATCCTACTTATATGCTATCCCATGGGTATTCATGTAGAAAAATGCAGAGCAGAGAGCTCTCCTCTGCTATCACATACCTCTAGGCTGCCATTCAAGCACTGGAGAGAAGTACCTAGGATATTTAGGGAACTTTACAGGAGAATACACACCCAGCTAATGTAGTAGGGTCAGACTTCTACCTATTTCCTCAACACCAAACATTTCAAGTCAGGGATTCCTACCTCTCTAAGGAATGGAGGGTGGGACATTATTCCTAGGTGTCATTTTAATACTATTCAAAAATCTTTTCTCTTCCCAGAGTGCGAAACATCCCAGATATGTGTCTCTGAGAATATAGGAGGAAACCAGCAACTTGTTCTTGCTTACTAGCAATGGGCAAGTTGCTGCGGGAAACTGCAAGTGCTGTGCTCCTGCTTAGGCTGAGCATGGATGGGGACCAGAATTCCTAGTACAGACATGGATGCAGAGGAATGACGTATTCCCCAGCCACTTGCTTGTACAGTCCTTGTCTTTCTGAAGGATGGGTCCCTGTGCAGTGGGACTGCTCTGTGTCTCTCTGGGCATGACCCACTTGCTGTCTTTCATCAGCTGTGATGGGCTTTTAATATTTTAAAATGTCAGAGATTGTGTATCAGCCCCAGTGGTGATGAAACATTTCTTTGCTGTTCCCAGACTTGTAAAAGCAGTGTTGCAAGGGACTGCAAGAGCACTTTTGTTCAGTTTCAAACCTACTTGTAACAGCTGGGCTGTATCATCTCCTGTGCTCCAAGCAGCAGAGCATGGTGACCTCTCTCAGCAGGCTGCTTTCTCAGTCTCAGCTGCATCCCTTCAGGGTGTCTCTCATCTGACTGGCCCCTCCTGAAATGCACAGCAGATGTGGAGAACTGTATCCTCTTGGAACTGTTCATCAGCTTCCTTTGCCAGACTGCCTGAGCAACAGTAATACCTCTAGCATACCTCTCCACTGGTTGGAAAATCCTGTGAGTTCCCTACATTGCAACTATTCCTCTCACTTCATCTGGATTCACAATAATAACAAAAGACAGCTGGACTGTGCTGTATTAGTCATTCCTTGTGTAGACAGAATGTCCTGCTTTTCAAGGTTTGAGGACCTGACAATACTTTAAATCCAGGTCTTCAGCACCCTGCCTATGCCAACAGATGTCCCATCCCAAGGCTGGATGGAGAAGAATCAGCTCTTGCTGAAAAATCACAGGAGAGCTTAGGAGAGGCTTGGCTGCCAGAAATTAATGTTGTTCAGGACAACTCTATGGGCTACCTATGACAGATAACGTGAACACAGATAATCATCACAAGGATTTTTAGAAGAGCTGAGACCCCTCAAAGTTTTAATTCTATTTTATTTTACATCTTCCCAAGCACAGGGGCCTTAGCTGTATATTACCCCTAACTCAAACGGAAATCAGGTCCTGTTCTCCAGAAGGACAATTGTTGCCACAATTCCAGCACAATTCCTGTTCAGACTTTGCCTCCTCGTTCGTCAGATCCCAGAGAACACTGCAGGTATTAGTACACCAGGCCTGACCTCCCAGTCAACACTCTTCTCTCCTGAGTTGTGGATGCTGTCTGGTGTGTGCCTGGCCCTGCTGCATTAATACGAGCTTTGAGTCAGGTCTTCCACAAGAAAAGTGGGATCGTGACTAAACTGTTTTCCAGAAGTGCAGTCAGTTGTGCTTTGGAAATACTGACCAGGGGTGTGGGAGCTCCACTAAGAATAGTCTCTTTTTGTTTAGTTTCTGGGTTGATTGCATCCAAACCACAGCCATAGTTTCTTATCATGCTTTTCTCCACCTAGCACCATTATTCCTTCTCAGAAAAACACAAATTAAAAATACTGACTGGCTTTGGCCTTGTTGATAAACAGATTTGATGCCACAGACTCTTCCTTTTTTAAATCTTAGATTGTTTTGTGCTTATCTTTGTTTCAAAATTTCGTAGAATGGTTCAGATTGGAAGGGACCTCAATGATCATCTAGTTCCAACCCCCCTGCCATGAGCAGGGACACCCCTACTAGACTAGGTTGCTCAAGGCCCCATCTGATCTGGCCTTGAACACTTCCAGGGAGGGAGCATCCATGACCAACCTGGGCAACATGTTCCAGTGTCTCAGCATCCTCATTGTGACGAACTTCCTTCTGACTTCCAGTCTAAACCTCCCCTCTTCCAGCTTGAAACCATTCTCCTTGGTCCTACCACTCCAAGCCCTTGGAAACAGCCCCTCCCCAGCTTTCCTGTAGCCCCCTTCAAGTACTGGAAGGCTGCCATAAGATCTCCCTGGAGTCTCTTCTTCTCCAGGCTGAACAGCCCCAACTCTCTCAGCCTGTCGCCATTCAGGTTCAGGGTTTTTATTAAAAAATTCTTTTACAAAAAACCACTGGCACCAGACTTGAACCAACACCCTGCGTTTGTCTTGCCAGTGGCACATTTGGGAGTAAAACTCGCCTTCTTCCTTCTGCTTGCTCCTGTGTGGTTGAGCTGGGCATGTCCCCAGTCTTTGATTCAAATAGTTCCTGTGATAGAAAATCTATCAGGCGCTAATGGAAGATGTTCCCACGGTTAATTATTGTCTTTGATTCAGGAAAAAAAAATAAATGAGAAAATGACTCCCTACACTTAACTTGGATTGATCCAGTTCCAGTTTCCAGCCATTGGATCTTATCCTGCCCCTGTCTGCTAGATTGAAGAGATCTTCCTTAATAGAGAATCGTGTGGATACTTCAGTGACCTCTTAAACTTTGCTTCGTGAAATCAGATAAAGGTCTCCTTCTGCAAGGTAAGCTTTCCTGACGAGGGGCAGGGCAGGCCAGAAGGGGCCAGGTTAGAGATCACCTAAAATAAATAAAAAATAAATTATGTTCTTGGCCCACTTTCTGGAAACCCAAAATAGATGAACTATGAGAAGGGATGGGGCACTTAAGTACATTTCTTCTCTTCTCTCTTCATGATTCAAATTAACAGAGAACTAATGGAGGAAATTAATCAGGCGCTGTTTCATCCATCTCTTTCATGAAAAGGCAGAGCATTAAACTACATTAAATATTACTTTCTTATGAGTAAATTGAGATTCCATACAAATATAGTTAATTAAAGATTGAGACCAGGCAATTACATTAATATATACAAGAATGATTTGAATATGGATATTGCAAGTTTGAAGGAGGGAATAAGGAATCCTCTCTATGCCCGTAAAAACCCATTTGAACAGCTTAGTGCTGCATTTCATATTGAACTTAATAAAGGCATTTGCTGTTAATGAGATGATAAATGTGCTGGAAAACAGGACTAAGTGATTAAAACAGGAAGTTCTTAGGGTTCAGTGTGTGGCAAGGGTGAAAATTTGTTACTGGGAGCATCTGATACGAAGGGCTAAGCTGGGACCCATGAGACTGGCTGGTTGGCACCCAAAGAGGTCTCTTCGTCCTTGGCCTCTGGTTTCCTGACCTTCATTCTTTCTTCTTGCTCTTCCCAGTCTTAATGATGAGCCCTGATCATGCTGTTGTTCTGTAGGTTCTGCAAATGAATATAAATGAAAATCTCTGCCCAGCAATTTTTCCAACTTACGTGTCTTTGTTTGTCAGTAGCATAGGGCAGGCTAATAAGAAGCTGGTCACAGGAGCAGACTCCTGTTGAGAAAAGATAGTATAATTTAGCCCTTAAATCATAGGAGATTTGGGAGATTCTTGTATTATGCTTGTATAGCTGGGTGAATTTCATGGGTTTAGTAACCTCCAAGCAAGGACAAAATATACTGCTTTCTCTTTAAAACCACTTTCTGCAGAAATAAGATCTAGTTCCTGGACACAGAAGAATGAAGGCATTGTATTTTCAGAAGCTATGTATGGGGCTTATATTTGAAAATTTTTCATTTGTTGTAAAACACAGATAGGATGAATTCACTGTCTCCCTTCCCCTCTGGAACTGACCTTCTCCTGGGAACGAGCTGCTGAAGCATTTAATATTTAGATTGCTGTGAAAACTACCTGCAGCAAAAACTGCACTGAGAAAATGGGAACGTGTTATTAGGGTTTTGTCGCAGCATAACTTCATTGCACTTTCAATTCAGGTTATGGAACATTAGGCAACAGATCCCCCTCAGATCTCACTTTGCAATTGCAGAGCTGGCATTTCAGTGCACGGTGATGGCATAGTGAAGGTAGGTTCAGCTCTGCCTTTCCTTTTATTCTTTCCTGAAGGGGTGAAGCCTTTCTGGGAAAAATTAACTTTTAGTTGTGGGAGATTAGGACAAACCTTCATGGAACTAGGTTATCCAGTGACTGACTGCCAAGAGTGTTTATACCCTTCTCTTAAGTATCAGTCTGTCACCACAGCCCTGCTAGACAGCTGTGAGGGTGAGAAGGCTGCGTTGGGTCATACAGTTGGGAAGTCTTTTAATGCAACAACAGCCAGTAATAGCTTAGAGGAGAGTTCTCATGAGTAGGGGATTAAAAACCCACTGAGTAATCACAGGAGTCTTTTGCTTATGCTGTAAGCACCAAAACATAACAGCCAGGAATAGGCTGGAGAACATCTTCTTTGGAGCATTCGTCTCAGATCTCCCAGAGCTGACATGTACCATGCAGCGCTAGCAGTGCTGTGCAGCTTGGCTCAGACAAAAGCTGAGCTGTGTGTTACACATACGTCCAGACTATGTTACATCCAGGACGGAAGAGAAAGGAAAATAATGGCTGGTTTGATTTCAGATATATTCCATTCCTTGTCTCTGTCAGGGAAGAAAAGAAAAGGTGTGAGAAGACAGACAGGATCTTTTGGTTTGTATCATGCAGAACAGAGTAGGGGTTAACATGGAAATGCTAGGAATGATGGCAAGGGAGAAAAGGAGGAGAAAAGAACACCTCCTTGAAAACATCTGGCTATTAGGTAACATGTTTTTGGCTAAATGTCCAACAGCCAACACTGCAAGTGGACAATACTGGGCAAACACAAGCTCTTATTTTGAGTAAACCAAGTGTAACTGTTTCTTCAGGTTTCATTCACACGGGACTTTACAATAAATGTTCTGATCAAGAATCTTCCACTTCATCCAATTCCTGATTAATTTGATTCTCCACTTAAATATGATGGAAAATTCAGGAGCTGGCTCCCTTGTGTTTAGAATAATAACCACCAATATAATTTGCTTGGTTTGAATCTCTTTAGGTAGTATTGTGAGATAATTCAATCATCAGCTCCAGGGTGCAGCTGTTTAATTTGTGCAGAGGGTGGCATTTCAGCACTGTGGAAGGTAAAGGAAAATACCTGAATCACATAAAGAAAGAGAGGGACAATCAGGGAGTTATTTTGCTGATCCTTCTGGCTGTGTCACTGATCTGTCTAATGACTTTGGTGAAAAAATTTCTCAGAAATCAGCCCAGACTCCAAAGTCAGAGAGATGAGGTTGCTGTTTTCTGGCAACAATATCTCCATAAGTGCATTGGCTCTGCCTACATTAGTAGTCTTCTACTACTATAACAAAAGATAAATGCACGTTTGGCCAACCATCGGAAGATCAGGAGTTACTTCTTATATTACCTCCACATCACGATGAATCAGTTGGGAATGATATCTTACATGGATAAAACAGTAGCATTCTTTTTTTTTTTTGTTTGCTTGTTCTCTTTTTGGTTTTTTTTTTGTCTTGTTTTGTTGTTTTCAGGAGCATATGACAGGTTTATAGCAAATTTGCATCTTACTTCTAGGGAAGTAATTAGATTAGCACTAATTAAATGTTGCATTTTAGATTTTTAAAACAGCTGCCTATGGTTTGTGGATCGAAAGCTCTTAGGTTTTTCCTCCTGACTAAGATTTTGTTTGTTGTTGCTGCAGTCAGCAAGTGGGAAGATCTTGTTTTCTGCAGTGTACCTCGCTGGGAGGAAAATTGTCAACATAGGAAGTGACTGGTGGGGAAGGTATTATTTATTCCTTTTTAATCTTTTTACTATCCATGTATAAAGGACATAGAGCCTGCTGTGACCTCTTCCCAGGTGATGAAGTGCTTCTGCTCAAGGTCACTTCTTTATGCCTCTATTTGTTTTCTCTGGAGCCCACCTGAATAATTCAAGAGCACACTTGGGCCTGGGAACCCTCTTTAATGAGTTCGGGAAGCAGCCAGGGCTCAGTGCTGCAATCAGCTTTGGACTGCTCAAGTGCAGAGCACTGGGTACCACATGCAAGCCCAGTGCTTCAGTGTGTACCTGAATAATATAAGCTCCAAGAGGAGGCTTATTCCATCCCTATGTTTCTTCTTCTTCAACCCTTCAAGAAAATTAAGCTTGATAAGAAGTGAGGGACAGAGGTTTAATTTCTGAAACTACAGTTTCTTTATGACTGGTTTTCCCTGTCTAGGGCCAAATCTTGTCAGTTTTGCAGGTTTAAATGAGTTATCAGTGCTGGAGGAAAGTACTACTCTATGGGAAATCAGGATGATTGATCTGGACTTGGAAGAGCCAGTGGAGATGTTATATTCTATCCTTACAGGATTAGAACTATGGCTACTTGCTTATCTGCTAAGAGCTTCCCACTCATTATGCTGGTCATAAATACAAGAGCAAATCAACCTTGTCCTTTCTTTTATGCCAGTTCTCTGGTTGTGTGGCAGAGGGAACTGGCTCTGTCATAGGCTCTCATGGCAGTATCTGTATGCTGCAATTTAAGAACAAAAAATATGAGAAGATCCGTGAATGCACTCACTGTAGTAGCCACCAACCTTCATCCTCTGCCTGCTAAGCACCTCCTCTCTGAGAGGATCTAGCACAGAACAGAATTCACACTGCTTCTGCCTTGCTTACAAGTTTTCAGAGAAAAATCAGCTTTGCAGATATGCTCCACTAATCTGCAATAACTTTGGTGTTGGTTTTTCACTCTGTTGGCATACTTGTGTTTACTTTTTTGCAGCACTTTACGTATTTATTTATTTTTTTTGCCGTCTTTTGCTGTGTGAAGTAGGCAAGGCAATTTTCTGTTTGAATTGCTTCTGGGGAAGACACGTTTAAAGCCATGCACATACTTGAAATTCTTGTTAAAGATTTAAAGGGTCATCTTAGGGACCCAGCGCTCTGCCTTTTAGTCCTTCAGTTCATGAAAAAATAAAAGGGCCATAATCTGGTGGGAGTCTTCTGCTCCTTTCAGGAAAGAAAGAAATAAATAAAAGAATAAGCTTGTTTTGCAGTAGTTTGTTGGTTCCTGTTATAGAAAGCTTTCTAGTTACAACTTCACTGGATCAAGCAGACGGAGGGTTTTTGATAGCAGGTTATGCCATCACCAGTCTAATGCAATAAAAAAGAAGTGGAACTGATGTCTTCTTGGGTTCTTCCCTGTTTCTGACCTGATTCCCAGAGAAGGGTAAGCAAGTCTTACATTATTGACCTCAGTGACTTTGTAAAACATGTCTGTTTGGCTCTTCTTCTATGAGCTTGGGCTAGACTGATGGGTAGACAAGCTTTTTGATAGCATGGGCTGAGGTGGGATTGTCATTCCTGGGAAACTGTATGCCTTTGGACTATTAGTTCTGGTTGTAAAATGAGCTTTAAAGAGCAAGGCTCATGTCTCACAAAGCTGTATTTTAGGGCTTGCATTTTGGCTGGTCTGTTGAAGCATTTGATCTTTTCCATAATGCAAAATAAATACTGAGATGAACAGTGATACCACACTGCTGCTGAAGTGGTTGAAGTGCTCCATCTTGACATTTTCAGAATAAAAGACAGATGTTACCAAGATGTTTATAGGATGGTCTGTGCTTTTTTGTAATGAAAAGTGCTCAATGGGATTTGTGCTGGCCTGTAAATAAAAGTGAACTGTGTCTTGACTTGACTATAGCCTCAGTGCTAGTGAAAAACTGTCCCTGAGGACCCATGCAGGAGGTTTATGATCAGGTGCTGGAGCTGGTATGAACCGTGTGGACTACTGTGGACATCTTGTGCAACAGCACATATGGATTCTCTCTGTGACCATGTGTCGTTGCAAAGGCTGGGCTTAGAGACAGCCTGGCTGGGACATGTTGAGCAACTTAGAAGTTCTCTGCTCTGTTATACTTCAAAAAAGAGGAAAGAAAAACTGTTTTATCTGTGGGTATGTAACATCTGCTCAGGCTGACATCTTTTCTTTCTGGCCATGCTGTGCTTGTTCTTCTGTACTAACTATGACTACAGAGTATTACAGTGATTGTCCATTAATTGTCTGCAGATTGATTGAAAACATAATGAAGGTGTTACTGTGTAAGTCTATTTTCACTACATTAGAAAGATTAACATTAGCGAATTGATATTAAATACAGATTCAAGGCAGTAGCAGCTCCAAGTGCAATCACTGCTTATTCCTCTGACAGCCCTGGGCAGAAGTTACCGTCTACAAGCCAGTATGGAAGGAGCAGTGTTGGGTCTTAATCTTAGCCCTTCTCTTGTTGGGCACCAAGAAGATCTTGATGGAAAGAAGCCACTTGAGTCCTAAGGGCACAAAGTGAAATGAAGATGTGATAAGTGGAGGTTCCCAGCTAGCAGGGCACTTCCAATGGAAATGGTGCTGTAGGAAGTTTCACTTGGTGTCACACTGATTTTTCATCCACTGTGAAATTATTCGGCGGTGATGGTCTTTTCAATATCACTGAGCGCCCATTGCTCTACTACAGTTGCTGGAAGAAGGGATGATCCAGCTGTAGAGATTGGAGCCTCTGGGACTTGTGCTCAGGCCAGACTGGCCACAGTGTGTTGAGCACAGCTGGGCATCAGAAAAGCCACCACTGGGCTGGGTAGGCACAGTCCAAGATCTGTGGCACATGTCTGGCTGGAGCTTGCTCTGAATTTGCAGCAGGCATCACAGTCTGACTCCATTCAGCCAGTGCATTAGAAGAATAGCAATGCACTGGGTTTGCTTTGATTGCACAGGATGGTTTTCCCGAAAGAAATGTGGACCAAATGAAAATTCCTCTTTGATACTCGACCTGCAGTCCCAGGTCCCTGTAACTGGAGGAGACCTACAGTTCGGTGTTGCTGCGGCAGGTGGCACTACAGTTCCTTCGCTTTAAACCGTCCACACTCCGAAGTGATGAGTTATTTGCTATGGTCCAAAGGGCAGCAGAAAACCCTGACCAAATTTAACTAAACCAGAAGGGCACGAAAAGGATTTTGAACAAAACGTGAGTGACTTGTATGCCCTGCCCATCCCTTCTCAATTACTGAGAGCAAATAACTTGCATGTAATGGCTGGGGGCCGAGGGGGGGGGAGGAATGGAAAGGAAGCAGCAAAGCCTTTTTGGCAAAAACAGTGGGCTTCGGGCTGAAAAAGCAGATGAGTTCCACAATGTTTGCACAATGTAGTGTGTGATTGCCTGGCTTTAGGCTTCACAACTGGCCCCGTGACTGATGGTGAGCAGCAGTAGTCTGGCTCTGTGCTGTGGGCCCTTGTGGATTTTATGTCCATTCTTACACCCTGGCTTGGAGCAGCAGCTCTCTACAGTGCCAGTGCCAGTGCCCCGTAAAGAATGCCAGCAGGTTTGTCGTAACATTCCAAAGGACATAATGGGAATTAGCCCTTTTAGCACCATGGTAATGCTTCCTCTCTTCCAGCATGATGTGCTGGGAGTGCGACAAAACGTGTCTATAGGGTGTCTATGGGATGGTCATCTTCAGGTTTCCCTGTCAGAATGTGTGCAGTAAGTTTTCTTCTATTTCTTAAAATCCAGATGAGTGTTTGTATTTATACGTGAACTGTGTTGGGATACTGGAAAAAGGGAATCTAGCAGTAGGTAGTAAAGCACATGCCACTATCAGGTTGTGCTCAGGTAGGAGAATGTGGTGGGACCTCTTTACAACATTCCAAACAAATTATCAAGGGACTGTGGTCTTTGGGGTGGTCACACCATCCTAAAACTGCCAAATCGTAGTGGTTTCAAAAAAGAACAAAACTTGAAGACATAAATATGGGGGGTTTTATCCAAGGGAAGTATAAGAGGTGACTCAGCCTTGGAGTAACAATAGCTGGCAGAATAGTTCTTTGATCAGAGGGAAGATTGTAAGGAATGCAAAAGTTTGTAGCCAGAAGCTCATACGTCTAAATGGGCAACAAGGCACACAAGATGTCATTCAGTGGCTACTCTGAGCAGGTAACAGAAGGGTCTGAGTGAGATGTTTTCTTGCTTGTGCACTAATCTAAAAGGCTCCATAAAAATCACCATGCAGTTTAGCTTGATTCCATGCAGTACAGGAAGAGTAAACAGAGAGGAAAGTATATGGATTGAGTTGATGGAAATTTGCTTTTGACTGATTGAAAGTGAGGTGACATAAAGCAGATGGAATTTTTTTCTCACCACTGCTAGCTTAAGGAAATGAAACCTTTCATGATGATCCAATTTTTTTATTAATTTTCATATAAGGAACACAAAATATTGTGGCTGTGGAAGAGCTGAATATGGAGCAGAAATGAAATATGTACATAAACCCAGGATAACTGACAGCTTTAATACATTTTCAATTTATACCTGAATATAGACGCAATTCCCCCCTGCATAAACTAAACCCTTATCCACAGGGTATAACATGGGAAGCGTAAAATCAAAGGCATGTGCAGCACTTGAGCAAAGAGAGAGTGGTAGAGTGGTGGCAGAGGACAGTGGTTGGCTTGGTGGTATGAGGGCTTCCACTCATCCATGCCCATCTCTAGCAGGCATCAGACCTGCTCTGGGCCTGACAGACACAAGTCTTTGGTCTTTTTGTGCAGCGTCTAACAGTTTCTTCATCAGCAGCTCAGATGTTCTGCTAGAATCAGAGTAATCATCCGGGTTAAGGAGTTGATTGTAATGGCCAGGTGTGACAGAAAGCAATTTCAAGGCAAAGCTGGTACGACCAGACCATAGCTGTTTCCTAACAGCTCCCAGATGACCCATAGAAGCTACTTCAAGATTGTTCTAAATTGCACCAGGCTCGAGTCAGATTCTGTGTGACTTCAGACACCGGTGCCACAAAAAAAAAAAAGAAAAAAAAAAGAAAAAAAAAAGAATAAAAAGACAGTGAAAGCAAAGAAGAACAAATAAAGGAAAGATCAGAGGCACAAACACAGGGGAGCAGACTAAGAGAGGGAAGAGATTAACATTTTCTGCACCCACAGCAGTAACCTGTCTGACTCCCAGGATGGCTGGCTGTGCCCAGTGTTGCCTTTTTAATTATTGGCATAATCAGGTCGTGCGGCTAATCGGCACCCTGGTGTGGGAGCTCCTGCTCACGCAGAGTCTCCTCTGCCAAGGCCTTTTTGGAATTTGTTTAGCTGCACGACACAGTGAAACCTCATTAGGAATAAGACCAGCTCTCCATAAAGGATAAGTTCTGATGAGTGGGTCTTTTCAGTGTGAACTGCAGTAAGGGCTTCTGGAATTAATTTAATCTAAACAGCAACAAAAGCCTCTCAGACAGCTCTGCACCCTCCTTCCCCAAATGGCTGGTTTATAAGGACTCCACTGTCCTACTCAATGGTTTTCTGCACAAAATTTGCAAACATTTAGTAGATCCCACCAGGGCCTGCTGCAGCTGCTCTTCTCTGCTCCAGAGTGACTGCTCCTACTCAGCAGCATCCTTGTTGTGTCACAGGGACCCACAGGCTTTGTTCTGGCTGCTTCTCTGCTACAGTGGTTGGGTGACTTAACATATCAGGAGAATAAGGTTGTGCTGTGCCTGAAATAAAATATCTCTGAGGCAGATGGACTAGAGATTTCCCATAGCTTTTGAGGAACATTGCAGCCTAGAACCTCTAAATCCATGGGTTTCCAGCTATACCTCAAGCTAGATGTTCTACAGGGATTTCCACTGTTATGTAAGAAGAATGTAACAGTTGCTTTCCAGGAATTCTTGTGTTACAAAGTGTGGAGAAATTTCAACAGTTTTACATTAATTCCTAAATCTACAGTCTTCCTAGCATTCCACTTAGTGCTTTCCAGCAATTCCTTGGGCTAGAATCTGTCTAGAAAGTTTCCTTGTTCTCGCTAGACAATTTTCTGCTACATTTATGAATTTTTCCAGATCCTTTTCGGGTTTGAGAATTTGTGGGTAATTTTCTCACAGACCTTCACCATGTGGTTTCCATCCTTTTTTGTGTCTTTGCCCCATGCTTTCTGGGAATTTTCCTGTTTCTTTTTCAGGAATTTTCAGTTGCTTTCTAGAGATTCAGTTGCTGCTTTTCATCTTGGTTGTTTTCTAGAAAATGAAATTATTTTAATTAAAAACTAATCTATTGTTTTCTGAGAATTTTACTGGTGCTTTCTTGACATTTTCCTGCTGCTTTTTAAGAACTTCCAAGGTGTTTTGCAGGTATTTGATTTATAGGAATTCACACCAAACCCTCTAAGAATTTCCCTACTGCTTTCTAGAAATTTTCTGTTCAGTTGGAGGAATTCTTCATCTGAAGAAATTTGGGAGAATTGGCCAGTGTTTTCCAGGAATTTCTCCACTGCTTCCTAGGCATTTTCCTGTTACTTTTAATGACTTCCTCTACTGCTTTCTATGCAGACTCCTACTGCTTTCTAGACATTTTCTCTGATAGCTCAATTCATTTTTGAGGTGAAAGCACTAAGCCGCATTCTGCTTGGCTAGCATGTCCTTGGTGTGCTACTGGTGCCCATAGGACTAGCGTGGACCATCTGTGACCTGGTAAAAGAGGCCAATGAGACAGGGCAATGGCTTGGAGAGAAAAATATGGCACTGCTTACACCTTCCCCCATGGTTAGGTATTGATCTTGGTGTTGCAATTTCTGCCTGTATTACATCAAAGCAGAGTTTTGAGGTGAAACTTCCATGTTTTAAAATGTTGATTATTTTTTTTTCCAGTAGAGTAACACTTAAAGGAGTTTTGCAATTAGAATTGCTAATGTTCGTGTGTGGTAAGAGCCGAGCACGATGCAGCCGCTCTGTTTGGCATAGCGCTGATGAATTGTTAGGAAAAGGAACTGATTCACTTACTAAATTAGAACTGATGCTGCAGGCACTGTGAATGCTAACATCCATGTAATTATGCAAAATATTTGTACTTTTATCTACCTTAAGTATGGTACAAGTGTACAAGACAGAGGCTGTCAGAAAAACACCTACAGCTTCCCAAAAAGAAAAGTTCCTTATCTACTTGGTTCCCAGGAAAAAAAGGTAAAAATAATGCAGTGATGGGTCTCACCTGAGTCTGCTTTTGGTGGTGTCTCAGTGGACATACAGTAAAGAAGAATTCAGAATCTGAGGTCTCCTGGTTATTCGTGGGAAGAGCTGGTTAGCTGAACTGGGATCACTGCTCCTGTGGTCACAGTGTGATATCACAGCCCAGGGAAAACAGGAGCTCACTGTTTTTCCAGTGACCATGTGCTAGTAACCATGAAGTTTGGACAAGGAAATGGAAAAATCATGTATGACCTAGAGAAATTATATAAGGAGGTCAGGCCCAGCTTTCACCCTTTTCTTTCTACCTTTTCCTAAAGTGGAACTTTGGGGTTTGGAGCTTTTCCTTGGCAATTTCCAGGTCACTTTCACCCTTTCCTGCAGTACCAGGGGACAACTCACATAGCTGAAGCTGCTCGCAAGACCACAGGGTGAGCTAAATCACAAACAACATTATGGTGGCCATTGATTCATGTTTTCTGCTTGCCAGCCTGAACTTGTCTTGGTGCTAGGACTCAACATGGGACAAGGCAGGTAACAGTCTGTGGAGAGACACCAGCATGTTTCACCTTGACAGACTCTCTGAGGTTGAACTAATGGAAAGGGCAGTCATGTTTACAAGTGACAGTGCCCTGCTGCACTTGTGTTCACATACCTGTGGTGACGATGCTGAAATCTTGGCAAATCTTTCTCTATCATGCAGCTGGATTCATACTTCTCCCTATTTGGGAAAAAAATGTTCCATCTTAATAGTTTAAGCACTAAGTCATCCCACATGTTCAGAGCTGCCAAAGGAATTGTAGAAATAACCCCAAATATATAATTTCACTTTCAGCTGATTAAAGTTTTAATCTGAATTTAATTAAGTGTGGCGGTGGAGGTGGTGGTGGGAGTGTTACTACAGAACACTGAAGCTTCAGCACTCGACAATTTGAAGATGACTTCTCAAAAGAGAAACTTTCTTAGGAAGGGTGTCAAGGTCAGTCACACTTATCAAGAAGGCTGCTGAAAAAGATTCTGACCAGCCAAGCCCTTGATTCTTCACTTTGGTTTCATAAATCCTTTCTCAGAAGACTTTTGTCACTTTTTGCCTGCTCATTATTTGTCTAAGAAACTTCCTGCCCATGCTCAGAGAGATAGTTGACCTTTGTGTGTTAAAGTTGTTCAGGTAGCAACTCCTTTATAGAACAAGCTCCTTTCTTCAGTAAGCTGAACTGTGGCTGATATGTATAAAACAGTTACAGTCTGGACAGCAAAAGCCACAGCCCTGGGACAGATGCAATTTGTTCAACAGGCTTGAAAAATAAATGACTTTTCATTGATATTAACGTAGTTTTGCAAGTGAATACCCAATACTTCTACTTCTACTTTTGGAGATGTCGTGAAATAGCTGTGCAGAGATGGAATCCCTCCATAGGGTCAGCAGTATAAAACCCTTGGCAGTTTATTCATCTGTCTACTTTTTTGATGATCACTGGAAGAAGGTGTTATTGAATCAAAATGTCTCAGTTAACCTCTAAATGTATTGACATTGTATGCTGTCAAGGTCTGGGCTGGATCTTACTGTAGAAAGGGGTTTGCTATTTTGTGTAACACAAAATGAGTTTTAATTGCTAATCCTGGTACCATCAGCAAAGTGATTATCAGCACAGTGTGGCACTGGTCAGGCCAGTGTCTGCCACACCAGGAGAGAGTTAATGTGAAGGGATGTCTGTTGCTAGCTGTGACACAATCAGGATTTAGCCCTTGTGTGTTCTGAATTTGTTATAGCACTGTTTTGTTTGTGCTTTTTTACAACAGAGAGAAAGGAAAAATTGGTGATTTGAAGTACTAACCTCTTGTAAACCGGTAAAGCTGTATTCCAGCACATCTCCTAATCCATCTCATTCACAAAATCATCAGCTAATCCTGTCTACTGATTGTCATGATCTATAAAGCTTCAAAGCATTTTCTTTTCCAGATAGCGCATTAAACAGATTCAGTTCTGCAGCAGAAGCAGTCATGTTTAAGTGAGAAACTGCACTAAGGGGGATGTAACAGCTGATGCTGCACTTCATGAGTGATGGTCTCCTGATGCCCACAGTCAAAGTTTTGCAAGCATAGCTCATGCTGTTAGCAGAATTAATATGTTACAGTAACATGCTATATGAGGATTTATGGCATGGGATTGATGACCAGTGCTTCCCCAAAGATGGCACTGGGAGCCTAGGGATGGCCTGGGTTGGATTGCAAATGAGCTTTGTCACAGCAGGATTTGTGTTTGTCCTCTGCCCTGACACTGTCTAGACAGCTCACAGCTATCAGGTTGAGTCCCACCTCCTATGCATAAACAGATTTTATTTGCTGTTCTGCTGAGAGTGAAAGTGAGAAAACATCTGGATTAGAGACAAAAATAGTTTAATAGGTAAAGCAAAACCGCACATACAACCAGAGCAAAACAAGGCTTTTGTTTACCACTTGCCATGGGCAAGCAGGCATTCAGCTATCCCCAGGACAGGTGAGATCTAGTCAGCCTAACTGTTACTTGGAAAGACAAACAGCATCGCTCCAAACATCCTCCTCACCTTCCTTCTTCTTCCCTGGCTTTATATGCTGAGCATGACATCATATGGTGTGGAATATCCCTTTAGTTGGTTGGAATCAGTTGTCCAAGCTGTTTATAATCCTCCCTTATGATAATTCTTCAGACTACTTGTATACTTTCATCTCTCCTTCTAAGGAGGTTTCCTATTAGGAGTCAGGATGCACAAGAAAAATGCTTTCTCTGTGGGTCAGCAGAGGAAAAAAGGAGTTCAGCTGAGCCGTGGCTAATGTACAGAGGAAGTATTGGGTTTGTATTGACTATGAGCAGCAGCCTGAGCTCCAGCACATGATTCAGAGATTGCCAAACTTCAGTGTCAACATCACAGTGGCAACAATAAAAAAGAACGAGGGCAGCCTGACACAGAAAGCAAGCTCTGGAAACAATCCTTCACAGCGTGACTTCCTGCGCTGTGAGACAAAGAAGGAGCAACTAATTGGGGAATTATTTTCCTAACAGAGGCTCACATTTTGCTCTGAGTTACATGTCAGTAGCTACACTGGAGTAATTGGAATAACACCTCCAGCAGAAGAAGTTCAGATACCATGGTGATGAGTACTAATAGAGAGACTGGTTAGAAAACGTAGGATGCATAGATGACAGATCAGTTCAGTTAACTATATTTTACAAGTCAGGAAGATGTTTCACCTGTGGCTTTCTTTTGAACCAACCTTCCTAGAGGTGTTCATTTGCAGGAATATTACATTTGCTCTACTAATGCTTCAGAGACTCAAATTCTGTTTTATTTGAAGTCAACAGAAATTTTGCAGTTGTGATCCTGGTTATGCAATCTTATTTATTGCTTTAAAGTTGGACAATGTACTTTTCTACCATATCTACTGTATGACTAGAAATAAATTTCTATCACACTTCTAAAGATGTGCAGGTCGTGATTTCTCAGAGCAGGTTAATGACACCGGGATGCTACTTCTGAAACATGGCTAGAAAATCTGTAGGTAAACCTAAGCTGCGTGTCTATAAATGTTTCATTGCTATGAATATTTGCTGAAGATCTGTTCCCCAGGCACTAGCCGAAAAGGACAGGAATTGATTTTTAAAATTCTCTTTTATATTTGATTCTGCTAACACCCAGAAAAGAATTAACAAAACTATTCTAGACTATGACTTTTCTTTTTCAAAAACTCCTGGAAGTAGCTGTTAGGTTTTTAAAATGATTAAACTTGTGATAATTCTGTGTCAGGCCAAAGGTGATATAAATTTTGTTCTTGGAACTGTATCTCAGGAAAACTACTGAGACTGAGAGGGAATTGGGCTGACATGGTCAGTGAAGAAGTCAGATTGGTTTATAGGGTAATCACTGTAAAACCATAATAATCCTCTCTGAGTGGGACTTACCATTCCCAAACAGTCTGTGGGACTCTCTAGACAGATTAAAGGGAGCTGAGGTACACTTCAGACTTAAGGTTTCTTCACTGGAGTCCTCTGAAAAATGGTATCCCAGCCATCTAGGACAACAGATCCATTCCTTCTTCCCATCCTTCCCACTCTCAGAACTGCAATCTTTCAGGTGATGTTTACTCAGCTATCTGAGTACACTGGCTGACAAAGATTTGCTTATTTCACTAACAGGTTACTTCACAGAGTAGGGCCTACCAACCCGATACTTGTGAGAGCATTGGCTTACAGTTGCTTGTAAGTGCTATTCAAGCTGTTCAGCCATTAAAATACCACTTGCACTGAAACACAACAGTGTGGTGTTCTTCAAGCACTTTTTCTTAGGAAGCTCCAGAGGAAATAATGAAATGCTTTGGCTTCGTGTAGCTGAATAGTACATCAAAGCCTCATTCAGTGCAGAAGTACTGATATTCATCCAGAGAATGGAAGCGTTGACCTATACATAAAAGCCACATGCATGAATTTTTAGAAATCAAAGTTCAGCTTTATAAGAGGGATTATCCTTTTCTTTTTAGCAGTGTGTGGAAGTTAGTCACTGCTTGATGGGTTGTGAATGACAACGAAAATTATATGGTCTGACAGCCTTCCTGCTTGAAGCAGAAGGTCAACTTCCATGGTAACAAGAATCAGTCCTTTTATAATTGTTCTGAGTAAATATAAGTTTCCTTTATAAGTTTCAGCCAGACTTCAGTATAAAAGCCTGTAGATCAGACATGGTGGGAAGCAGATTGCCTCTTCATAGGTGTCTCCAAGCTTATTCAAAGCAAGACTTCAGTTAAAGGTAACTGCTATAGCTATTGTCTAGTGATGTCATGTGGGCTCTGTTTCATTGCTTCTATTCCCCAACTTCTGCTTTTCCCAGATTTTGTCTAGGCAAACAGCTTTGGCATTATACGACCCTCAGATATGTGAGGTAGGTTCTGTTTTAACCCCTTTCAGCAGAGGGCTATAAGTGTGCATTTCTCCTAATGTGAGAGATACTGCAGTTAGAACTGGGACAGAGTTCCCTATTCTGGTTGCTTGGAACTTCTTTGTGCTAATCATTTCATTATGTACTAGAGAAGAATCTCTCAAAGATATTAATCCTAGAATAAAGCTAGAGACAGAGATATCAAAGGTATTATGTTGAGATGCTCTAAGAATAAGGTTTCCTGGACCTTGGCCTTGTGTATTAGTCTCAATCTTCCCCAAATTACTCTGCCTAATTTTATCAGAAGAGTGAAAATTCACTGATTTGGCCCAAGTTCCACTTTGCAGCTAGAAGCCAGAAGTACCAGCACTTTGCTGATTATTAGTGTTTTGCCCTTCAGAGGAAGCTCTGCCATATCTGTGCCAGCTGGTGACCACTCTGATAGACAGAGTGAGAGGTATGGCATAGACAAGAAGTTTCAGGGCCTTGAATGGAACAGTTCAGCTCCTTTGCCCTACATAACTATATGTCAAATGTTAAGTCTGCCTTGGAGGGAAACCAGATCTCTATGAATTCTTGGGCTAGAGCTAGGTCAGGTCACTCAGATGAAGCTCAGAATTAACATCTGTACAAACAGATGTTATCTCACTCTGTGTTGCTCTTCACGTTGGCTTCATGTCTAGCCAAGGGGTGAAAGAACGCTGTTTCTGCATCCAGTTCATGTCACTTGCTTACCTTTCTCATTTTGCAAAGCAACTTTTTGCTTCTTGGAGTTGTCTGATCTAATATCTGTGGATCCACTGCAGGGAATGTCAAATCGACATCTCCAAACTACTGCCAGTCAGAGGGAAAATAATGAGAGAAAGGCATTTGTCAGTCTTTTGCCAGCTGAACATCTGGGAAATACAAAGCGATCCCAGAAAAGTTGGTGCACTGAGGCATTTTAACAGCTATTTGCTAAGCAAACATTAGTAATTAAAGAGAACTTGAGAACATTGCCTATCATCGGGTTTGCTGTGTGCCTGGCATCTCATTACCTGGTGTACAAGTCGCAACTGTGTTTGTTACTCAGAATCAAGCTGAGGACCACCTTAGGACTCACACCAGGGAAGAAACAGAGGGGATACAGTAACGTTTGAAACAGGAAGTCAGAATGAAGCAGGCTTTGGTGGAGCATTTTGTGCTTGTGATTAATGACTCCTGTACCCAGATTATTCTGGGGCACTTGTGTTCAATTCCCCCCAAAGACAAGAGCAAAAAATAGCTTTTTTTTTGTTTTTCCCCCCTCCTAGCACAGCTCAGCTGTGCTGCTATTTTCCTTCCTTTGGAATGAGCCAAGTCTGAATGCTGCAGGCTTCCAGCTCTCCTGTTTATTGAGAAGTCATTGTTATTTATGGGAGTGTACTGCTGTTGATAGCTCCTTGATTCCTCCATTCTGCCCAGCACATGAGCACAGGGAATGCTCTGTCTGGCCAGAGAGGGAAGAGGAATGAGAGCCAATGATTTGTTATTGCTCTAATACTGCATTAGTCCTGCATGCATTTTATCTGCTGTGTTTATCTTTTGACTCTCCATATTGATAAGGAAGGAAAGGAGTTGTCTTTTCAGAGAACCATTCCATACCACTGATATTTTTGTGTAGGAAAGAAGATGGACTAGCCAGGCGAAATACCAATTCTCATTACAATGGTGATGTCTGCTTGTCCTCTGACCATGTTGTCCCATTTTGACACTGTCTTCACATCTGCCATGCCACAGGAGTTGTCCAGGGCAGAGAAGCTTGTTTCAGTGAATGCTAATTAACTATAGGCAGAGCTTTTCTGCCTAAGGTTCTAAACCTACTTATCTACAAAGATAAAGAGCTGGAGAGCTGGGCATCCCAGCACTGTCTGTGCTTTGTCCTGTTGCAGGATTCAGCCCTCTATCAGAGGGTCATTAATAACATTGTTTAAGGTAATGAATACCCCAAGGTGAGAGGTAAGTTGTACGAGAATTGAGTGTCTTGGCAGCATTCTTGCACTACCCAGAACCCCAGTCTGGGAGTTGACTTGGGGCTAGATTTCTTTGCATGGGTGGGAACTACTGCTTGTCTCCAGTCTTGCTCATTTCTGGGGGGACAGCAGACACCACCTCTGCAGAATGAGCTGCCAAAGACATCACAAGCCCATCAGATTAGACTGCATGTAGTTGGCTTTAAGTGGAGCATTTGCATAAGGGATGTTTCAGTCTGTTTTAACATCTGCACCTAGGCAGTCCTCTCATCTTGGGGAAAATCATGGTGGGGAAGTATCAGGATGTAAGAGATGTTTTGTGCCAGGACCCCAAAAAGCCAAGCCAGACCTAGCTTCCCCTTTCAAGCTGACTGGACATAATCTATAATTATATATCTATTTTCACAATGACTGTATTCCTAGCACTGTTTATTCAAGCATGGTTATGCTACAATTAGAGCCAAGGGCTTTAAACATTCAAACCATGTCACTGGCAGAGCTTGTGTCCCAATGAGGGAACTGCCAGCACTTCCCCTGTGATTTGTGCAGTCTTTCCCAACCAGTAACTGAAATGCCTTAATGTGGTCTTGAACCTGAGTGGAAGAAAGGGCTTTTCCAGTTTCAGATCTGTTTTTCATATATTGCCCCAACTACTTCAGCACTTCTTTTCTTCAGGCTTCCACAAAACTGCCCTGGCTGAAAGTTTTAAACTACAATCTCCTGTTTGAATGCTGGGTAAAGTTCAGAGCCAGAAAGGAGGAAGATTTAATTCCTCTGGGAATTTCTTTCTGTGCAGCATGTAAAAATCTCCCTTCAGGTCTGTCTCCTGCTGATGAACAGAAATCCCAACCTGCTCACGCTGGCATGGCTGTGTCCACTCCTGAGAGGAGCTACTTTGCAACCTGCCAGTGGCTGCTTCTCCTCAGGCACGTGAATATTCCCACTGAAATCAGCCCTAGTCTTGGCACTTGTGGACTGGGAAATACCATTTCATCACAAGTTCTTTCAGCTATTTATTTTCTTGAGACTTCCTCTCCAAAGGAATTCTTGTTAAGTTCATCAACTTCCTAAAAAGGCTTTAACTAGGACAATGTTCTCTGTACAAATGTTCCAAATGCAGGTTAAAGCTAGTTGTTAGCAGTCTAATGCAGACAGGCCTTTTTCTTGTCCCAGCTAACTTCTAAAGTCTGTTAGTTATAGTAGACTTGCAGTTTCCGGCTCTGGCTCTGAGTTCCAATTGATCACAGCAAGGAAGAGGGCATGACAGGGATGTCTGTGGGGTGCAGCACCAGCTCAGAGGTGCTGGGAGCTGTAGCTGCTGCCTGGTGTAGGATGATGGGGGATGTACCTGTGCAACATTACAGCCTGTTTTGTGGTCAGCAACAAATTTGCTGCCCATTTTGTGGAGCACAATTGCCTTTCCAGTGCTGTGGTTCTGGGTTTCAGGACTGAATCCGGCCTGTACCTTCACCCAAGATTTATTTTTGGCCGTTTATTTTTTTAAGAGAAAACTGTCAGCTTGTAAGTTTTTTCCACTGCAGGTAAATTACCTCAAGAGACTTGGCTTCTGGGATTGAGAGAAGCTAGTGAAATTGGCACTAGAGCAATGCATGATGCTTAATTTCTCATGGATGTGACAAATTCCAAGAGCGAGAAATCCAAGGTGGGAAATAACTGCCTAATCGATTTTGCACTTCAGCAAGGATTGTTCAGAAATGGCCGTTTATCCGCCGTAACCAACTGAGTACTTTACAAGAACATTACATATGACTTAATCTCAGTGTAGAGCAAACCCCAATGATCTGGGACAGTTCCAGTGTCACTCTGCCACAACAGCCTCCAGGGAGTGTATTCTTATCTGGACTTGATTAAAGAGCAATTGCTTCTATATTTGCCAGAGTGTTTCTGGGTTTGCAGCCTCATTATTGTCATTATGGCTTTTAACTAATTTGTTCAGCACCATGATGAAGGTAGTTGGCTGATAGGCATACGGGTGAGGTGGACTCAGTGGCTGATGATTCTCCATTTCTTTGGGATGGTGGGAAGTTAATTCAACATTTCTGGATTCTCTTTAGTTGCTCCTAAAGCTAGAATCAAGCATGCAAGCTGGACCTTGTTCTTTCCATTCTGTTGACAGTGAAATAACACATCCTAACTGCTCTTATAAATTGAGTAATTGTGGTCAGGTCAGGCGCAGTTATTTGTTGAAGTTCATGTAACTTTACAACCACCTGGCAGTGACTTCTGGAGTATATGATGCCAAAGTCATTACAGCATTAGATCAACTCTGCAACTGGTGGAGGAGCCCAGTTTCTCAGAGGTCCCAAACATGTACATTTATTCCTGTTGTGTCTGGGTTTTTTGCAGCTGCCCAAAGTGCTGTAACATGTGCACCAGTGCTTTCCGCCTGTTGCCTCCTGATTAAGGAGCTGGTTTGGGCAATACGAGAAAAGCTTCGGGTCCATAAGTCAAGGAAGAAAGCAGAAAGGAATAAATCCATGAAAAATAGGAAAGTAATCTCATGACTCGGCTGTTCTCAGCTTCTCTGTCTAGTCTGCTCTCTTCAGGAGTGAAATAGTGACCATCCTCTGAGGAGAGTTTTTCCTGTGAAGGTATCTTAAATGTTTCACCTGCTCTCTGATGATGTCAACTTCTTTGAACTATTGTATCCTACTGTTTTTACCTTCAGTCCTACTGGTGGAAGAAAATAACAAAAGGCAGCTTCTCACTTGCTTTGGGAAAATATTGTGGCTTCATCTTGTCATTCAGAGCCAACACAGTTGTGGGTCAGACTAACCAGGGGATGTGATGCCTCTCTTTGAACCACAGAGAAAGGGAACCCTGGACACAGGTAAATGTGGCCCAGCCCAGCATGTGCCTGGCAAAGCTACAGGAGCTGCAGAAAGTCTAGCCTGGGCCAACCTGCCTCCTCTGCTTTTGGTTTCTCTCAAGCTTCTCCTGCCTGTGTTCTGCTAGTTTCCACATGCCTCCTACTCCAGTCCCAGGAGTTACAAAGTGCAATTCTCAGCTCTGCCAGGAATCCTGCCAGGTTGGTTCATGCCCATGATCCACGCCTGCATTAGAGAAATAAGGTTCCCAGCAGTGGGCTAGCCTGAGACTGTGCCACAGCAGCTAGTGTCAGGACTGGGGCTCAACTGAAGCCACAGCCAAACCAGGGATCTCAACTGAGGAAGAGAAAAAAAGACCCACAAAGGCATTCTTTTAATGTGATGCTAAAGGCCACTGCTGGTGTGGAACCAGCAGAGGCCATTCCAGTGCTGGGCAGGGACAGCCCCTTTTACAGCCTGGCTATAAAGAATTAATTTAAAAGCAGGATGTGGCCTTTTATCTCCTGATTTCGTTGTTCCCATCATTAACCTTTAAACAGCAGCTCGCTGTACTTGTGTTTTAGCTTGGCATAAAAAAAGAGCCAAGGGGTGGGATGGGGGGTGACATCTCCTGCCACAGCACTAACAGCCACAGCACATGTCTGTAGACCAAAATAGCACTTACGTCTCTCACCTGGCACTGGATGAGTGACGGCAAGTGCCAGTGAAGTGTGCAAGTAGGGGTCGCAGGGTATGTCAGATTATTAGTGCACCAGGCTGCTGTTTGCTAGGAATAGGATTTTTGTCTTAAACTTTCTCGGTGTGCAACTCATCATGTGAACTGCTAAGCGTCCTTTTGCCACAGGAACACCGCGATTGTGTCCCCTGCTGTCACCCCAGGCAGGGCTGTGCTGCCAGTTTATGTTTCCTTTGACTGCTAAAATGTTCACTGCAAATTAATTCATAAATAATTCATTGGATGCTGCTGCATTCTGTGCTTAAAAGTTCATCATGTAGGTGGTAGGTTGTGGGTTTTCTTGGAAGTGACAGTGCTTTTCTCCTTTCTTTTCTCCTTTGTTAATTGTGTGTGTCTATTGTGTGCAGAGCTCCCACAGCATTCGCAGCCTGATGGTTTCACTATAGATGGTTTAATGTCTTTATAGAAGATGATAGTTATTTTCAAATTTAGTTATTATGGTTCAAGATGATTGTGTTGCAAAAACTGTCCTTTGAGACTGGGGTTTATTGAAATACCCAAATGCTCTCCAGAGCTTTGACAACCGACACAAAAACAACACATGATTCAGAAATGTATCTTCCCCCATCCCCATGCTCACACGCACACACACATGCACACACACACACACACACACACACACACACATCCCTACCTCACACACTTTCCAATTATCATTCCTAAGCTTGCAGATACTGGAAAGCAGTGAGACGTTTTTCACCACCCTGCTTTGACAAGTCAGACTGTGTTTGCTGGATGGGCAATAAGAGAAATGTGGCCTTCCCTGGGACCAAAGTCAGCTCTAACACTGCTTATTTCAGCCCTGGGACCTTCTTGGTTTGCTCTGCAAAACCTGCTGAAACACGGTAATATGCCATGGGGGACACACTGGGGTGAAAACCTTATTTTGCTCCTCCTGACAGATCCTCTGCTATGGCAGGGAGCAACTGTCTTGTTCTGGAGCACTCATGGGCTTATAGAGCTCTCTCCTGCCAATGCTGAGAGGAGCAGGGCACTTCCTCATCACTCTGCCCTGGTCCCAAATGAACAGTGGATACAGCAGACTGCAGCCATCGGGACATGGTGCAGCCAATCCCAGCTGTAGCAGCATTCATCTAAACCTCATCTCCCATGACAGGAGATGTGTCGGATTGGTTGGATGAAAGAGGGAGGCTCAGGTTGAGTGTCAGCCATACAAGACACTGCTTTTTGCCACATGCATGTACTGTTTCTTGTCATTTTTGTTGTTTTTGTCTTAGATCTCTCCTACCCAGCAAAGAAGGTGCAAGACCCACATTCAATGAGTAAAATTCCATCTCACCAACGTTCAGTATCCTTCAGCCAGCTTGAAGCTCTCAGCTGCTAAATTCAAGTTGTAGGCAGGTAATGCAGATGTAGTTGTTTTGTTTGAAAAGGTGCTCAAATCCTGACTGTCCCCTGTGTGATTGTGGGCTACGCTGTCTTTAAAATATATCTGTTACCTAGTCTGAGTCAGGTGGTGGCATGAGCAAAGGGGTGCTGCTGAAGGAGAGGTGTGACCTGGAACCTCAGAAGGGGTCCAACCTCAGCAAGAGCCCAGGCTGACACCAACCCTGCCCTGCAGCTGTGTGCTGCAGTGAGGAGAACAGAAAACAAGGGCAAACAAGGCTATTTCAGAGAAGTTAAAGGTGTTTTGTGCATTTCCACTCCCTACATGCACCCTCTGAATGAAGTGAAGCAGATGGCCGAGTTCATTCCTCAGCAAGGAGGCAGTGGGTTTGTTGTCTGCTTGCATTGCCCGCTGCTTGTGAGGCTGAAAGCAAAGCCTAGAAGCAGGGTAAAAATGTCCCTGTAGGTGTAAAAGTGAAAATACCACAGCTTATGTTACACAAGCCTAGCTTTATGATGGCCTGAAGCAGAGCTGTTATGTGAAGGGCTATTCACAAACCCCAATTTTAAAAAGCACAGCTCGTATCCATAATGTGTATTACAATAGCCCAATAGTGCGAATCAAATATTTAAAGACTACCTACGCTCAACTTTTTATTCTGAAATGACTGCAGGAAAGAGACAAGTTTTAGCTGCTGACCAGTCTTCTTGCTTTTTTGCTATTAAATGAGGCCATACAATTTTCCTCTGGGATACATTTGGCACCAGAGCTATTTAGGAGCGAACCTTCATCACTAAATTCAGGAAGACTTTTCTGTTCAGTTTAAGGAGAGAAGAATCAAGGTCACAGCACTGGAGAAAACCTGTTAAGAACAGATACTTCTCATCACTGATTTCTGGACACTGCTCATAAAAATAAAAATAATCACCCTGATTTAACAACTGAACTTCAGCAGCAGCCACTTGTCTGTACTAGACTTAGATGAAAAATACAAAAGCCCGACCGCACTAAAATTTTAAAATGTTGAAGCTGTTATCATTTTACAGAGCATCAAATGGCCTCATTTCTTCTCAGGGATCCTTTTCTGCTTTTGTGATTTTTTTTTTCTCTGGTTCATCTTTTCTGTTTGCTACTTAGGAAAGAGAAAAAAAAAAGGAACAATGAATTATCTGTAGGGATAGAGAGGCAAAAAAGCAAAACTTGGGAAGTACTCCTTCAAGAGTGAAAGGCAGGATGCTTGGGAAGCAATTACATTCTGATAATTTTCCCAGGAGTCAATTTTGAAAGACAAATCCTGGTTTTAACTACAGCTTCCCAGGCTTTAAAAAACGGTTAATATATAGTTGCTGCTGAGTACCACACTTTGCATTTCCAGCGTGGGGACTCTGCAAATATGCTGCTGTTAAGGTAGAGTTTCATAACTACTCACTGTTTAAATCACTACACGTTTACAGAGAGGTGATGAGGAGTTTGCAAGGTATCAGGAAGGATTCAGCTGCTGGCTGTGCTGGTTGCTGCCCATACAGCTATGCTGAGCTGCATCCATGAGGGTGCTGTGAAGTTCTTGCCAATGTGCTCCTTCGTGTGGGTTAATTCATTAATTATTTCATTGTCAGTTTGCTGGAAATTCCAAATTCAGGCCAATTCCAGCTGAAGTTCAACTGAAAGATGTCAGTTTTTTTTTTTAATTGAGAAAGTGCAAACAGTCCAAACCCCAGCAAGTGAGAAAGAGGCTGTCTGTGCCCGCTGGACAGCACCAAGTGAACTTATTTGGAGACTGGTAAACAGTAGCTCCTGCTAACTGGTAAACAAGTACTCCTGCATCCTGGATTCTGGCAGTGTCTCAGCTGGGCTCGAACTCTCTGTGCCCCGGGAAGGCACAAACAGCTTCTCAGCTGCTTTGGGTTCTTGCTATTCGTTCGGATAATGAGCCTCAATCAAGGGTCTCATTTACTGACAAAATCCAGGGTGAACAAATTCATATTTAAAACCCAGCTCCTGCAAAATGCCCTCAGAAGTGATTGCCTGGCATGTGCAGAGTTGCTCATGAGCATCTGATTAGTGAGCCAATTAAAATAAAACTGATGGATTGTTAAAGCAGCCAAAGGGTTTTGAGAAGCTTTTCTTGGTCCAGGCTGCTGGAATCTTTTATAATACTTTGGGGTTTTCCTGCAGACAGAATTGAGCTTCTGGTGCTTACACTTGTGTGCAGGTGGGGGCACCTGGACCTGGTGCCTTTTTGAAATTATCGAGGTTCTGCTGTTATGGATCACAAGCAGCACCAGGTGTCCTCCACCAGCAAGTGATCCTCTTTGAGAGGCTTACGATGTTCAGGCAGGACCTGAGTTCCTGAAGTGCTTTTTGACCATGTGTCTGGTGCTAGGACAAAGATGAAAAGTTCCATAAACCTGTAAGGAACATGGCAATTCAGCTTTCCCCAAAGGGAAGAATTTTTGTTGTTTTGCTGACAACAGCTTTTCTTCTGATAGCCATCCACATTGATTCTCACCCCATCCTCCACAGCACTTTCAGTATGAATATATCCAGGGACTTGATGCATAAAATGAATCACTAGTGTGATCCTGTCTGGTATAGCCTACAGACACATCCTATCCGTATCCCACACATGTATGAATGGTTGAAGTCTAATTCCATTTGCTGTGTTCAAACAAACAAAGCTCAACAAGTCTTTCCTTCTTAACAATCATTATTTTATTAATATATTTTACAAGATTGCAGTTGAAATCATTTAAATACAAATTTTTTTTTATACAGAAAGTGTAATAAAGTTAAAATAGTTCCTTGTGTAATTCATAGCATTATTGCAATGCTTACAAAATTTTGCATAGAGTGTGCAAGGATTGATGTTATTTGATACAAAAAAGCTTTATATTTTCCCACACAACCACACACATACATAAATTAAAAAGAAAAAAGCCAAACCAATCTGAATTTCTGAATGAGAACTGTGATAAGACTTTGAATTCGTTTTGTCTTGTTTACACAATCAAGGTCATTGGTGGTTTTCAGATAGTGGTCAGACAAGGTATTTTACCATCACAGATGAAAACTGCTGTAGCTTATGTGTCATGCCTTGTATGCTAGTGCTGTAGACAAACTGGGTTTTGCTTCAAATTGGACTGAATGTTGTTTTGCTGTTGGGTCTACCTACATGGAGCTTTTGTTGGGTTAATATCAACAATTACATTGGCATTCGTGCAGAAGGAACCTAATTCAAATAAGGAGTGGACAAAACCCCCCAAACCCCAAACCCAAAGAGATCTGAATCAGATCCAGCAGGTTAATCCCTCCCCCACTCCCAAACTAGTGAACAGTGCAGATCCAGAGAGACATCTTGGTTGCAGTTTAGGGAAAGCTCTGACCTAGGGAGGAATCCAGATGTGAATTCTGCCACCTGAGTCCTTCTTCAGTAAAACACAGCATAGATAATTTCTCAGATCTGCTCTCTGAGGTTTCTGACATGCTCTTATTCCGTGGAACAAGGGCAGGATTTGTTATCTAACTTCTGTGCTTTCACATATGACCCACAAAAGGGGACAGGAAAGTGAATTCCTCCTCTGCCCTGTGGTAGCCACCCTGCAAAGAGGGCAGCTGTCATCCCACCAGTGGGACCAGCATGTGGGACCTTCTGTTTCATGCATTACCCACCACACTGCCAGCCAAACTCCAGCATGGAACACAACAGTGGCAAAGAATGAAGCTGGATGGTCCCTGCCTCTATTTTCAGGCAGTGATGGGAAGACTTTACTTGTGCCCATGTGATAAGGAAACCTCAGAGGCCAGGAAGTCTGTCACTCTGGCTGGGTGCTCTTGAGGCACCATCCTCCTTGGATGCTGTACAGATATTAACAGGAGAAAGCTTTAAGAGCTACTTGGCTGCACCTTCTAGCGTTATTGCCTTTCAAGGTGGTGAAAGCCTTGTTAAAACAGCAACCAACAACAACTACCAGCATCCTTCGTGCCCCTCATACTGCAGATACATATTATCTGCAGAATCATTACTACAGCTGAATAACATTTTGTTATCTGTTCATCAATTAAAACCCTGTACACAAGCCCAGAGAAGGATCCAGATGAAGACAGTTATCAAGCTCTGCTTTAGTGAAGGAGCTAACTCCCTGCTCTGAGGCAGCTATCCTGGAGAAATCTTGCTATGTGTTGTGGGTGATGGTGTTTGCAACTAAGTAAGTGTGGGAGAAACTCTAACAGCAACAGTTTTTCAATGACAATCCTGCTTTCAATAAAAATAGAACCGCCCACGAACAATTATTCTTTTGCTCTCCAGTGTGAGATCTGCCTCAAGATGTTTCAAGGACTCCATTACAGGGAATTTTTAAAAGACCAAAGAAACTACATTGCTGTAGATAGTGATCATAACCCATTTAGCAGTACCAGGCTTCAGAATGCTTTATCTCCTATCGGTGGCTAAGCCTTTGGAATGGGGCGAGAGTCTGACAGTGCAATGCAGTATAAAACTCCCATTACACGTGAAGATGCACATGACCTCTGGTTTGCAACAGGCCTGTTCCCATTATGGCAAATTTGCTAGAAATGGTGAGACTTTCCATTTGGGTAGGATGAGATGAAAGGCTCCACAAAGTCCTTTTCGATCTTAGAAGAAAAGTCAGTCTAACTAAGGCTGCCTGTTTTTATCTGAAGCACATGGCAGCAGGGCACAATCACACTTTAGCACAATAACTCCTTCTGGTATTTTCTCTTGCTGGTAGAAAGACTGAACCAACCACATGGGAGACAGATGTACAAATATGTGTCACTTCACGTGGACATATCCCTCCTGGTTTATTAATACTGGTTATAAACTACCAAAAGCTCAATCCATGGAAAAGAGTTGCCTCAAAGAAGATCCGGCTTCCCCAAAACAGGCAGCCTGGTGGCAGAAAATCCCAGTGATGGCATGGGATTTTCTGTGTGGCTGTAGCAGGGCGAGACATTTCCTGGGAGTAGCAACAGGGCAAACATTCCCACAGGAATTACCCTTGGAGTAAATGAATTTTTAAGGGTGTCACACCTCTAGTTTAAATTGACTGGGATGGGAAATCTCGGTGGTGGGCTATGATTATATTTTCTTTTTTGCTTCCAATAGAAATCCTGCAGCTTTAAATACCCATCTTTTCCCACATAAAGAACACGTGCTTCTTCTCACAAGGGCACAATGCAATTCAGGTGGCAAGAGAGGACTGAAATGATAAAGCCTCAAGGCGATATGCACATAACCATGGGCTTCTCAACCACAGCAGACTTAAAAGCTTTCTAAATACAAGCTGTGCAGTGTAATTTCCATCTGAGCCCCAAGCCACTGTGGTTATTGTGGATGGAAACAACACCCTAGCAAGCTTCAACAGCCCGGGCTGTAAGTGGTTTCAGTGACAGTAATTCCACTCTGCACCATGAAAGATCAAGCATAATTGCTACCATATTTAGTAAAATGGATGTTATCAATTTAAAGTATGATGCTGTAAACAGACAGGAAATTTTGCTGTATTACTATGATTAGGGTGATGTCCCTTGCCATTTCTTCCCTTTCCCTCCTACTTGCCTTGTTTAATTCACTCTACTTTTGCTTGAATAACCTCATCAGCACCATGTCACTGTTTAACCTTGCTCCACTTGCAGCCATAAACTTGGCTACATCAGATGTGAAAGCATCTGAATTTACCTAAAAGCCCCCAGTTTCACCACAGTTGCCACTGCTACAGGCAAGACTGAGGCAAGGGGCAACGGGTGCAAGCTGGAACAGAGGAGGATCCATAGAAATATCAGAAGGAACTTCTTCCCAGGGAGGGGAACGGAGCATTGGAACAGGTTGCCCAGGGGGGTTGTGGAGTCTCCTTCTCTGGAGACGTTCAAAACCCGCCTGGATGTGTTCCTGTGTGACTTGGTCTAGGTGATCCTGCTGTGGCAGAGGGATTGGACTGGATGATCTTTTGAGGTCCCTTCTGATCCCAAATGATTATATGATTTAGCAAGACTGAGAAGCAACACGATGGGAATTTGAGGGCTGCTGGGCACCTGCACAGAGCCCCATGTGTGGTAGGACAGCAGCTACCCAAATATAACACAGCAATTTCAGAACAGAGGGAAAAGGTTAAAATGGGGAAAATGGCAATGTTGCCAGCATTGTGTTCCTCGGCAGCAATGGCAATGAAAAGACAGGTATTTTCATATTCAAAAAGCACCAATCCAGTGCTTGGCAAAGCTTCGCAGGACCGTACCCTGTGCTTGCTGTGGTGAATTCTGGATGATGACATTTCAGAATTTAAAATGTCAGCCATTAAAAAAAAAACAAACCCAAGAAAGATCACAGCCTCTAACTTTCTTGGGGTTTTTTTTGGTGTTGCAGTATTCACTTTTAAACTGAAATCATTGTGGCAGTTATTCTTCTTCACCAAGGAACTACTGGAGTTCCTCAGCTGCTAACGCTCACGTGCAAGTAAGTGAGCAGCCAACAGCAGTGACTTGGTTTATTATGCTTTTAGCCCAGGATGACGTATTTTAGCATTCTGGGCTATGTCTCTGCATTTGGAGTTTCAGGTAACCTTACCTCTGCACACACAAAAGGATTTTTCACATTATTTCCTTTTCTCACTGTTAACAACATTGGAGCAGTCCTGCCACTTCACTCTCTCAAATGCAGTTTTATGCTGAAGTTGTATTTTTCTTGCCCAGTTCAAAAAGCACCATTAAAGTTAATGCGTTTGAGGCATCAGGGCAACCGGAGAAGGGATGAATTTCCATAAGTCTTTGGTCTTTGTCTCACTTTCTTTGGCAATGTGAGACATAAAGCCATAACAATAAATATAAAGAAAATTGGCTTTTGTTGTAAACAAGTGTGTGTGATGAGTGTCTGTGTGTCTGTCTATCTACCTATCTATTTGTCTATCTATCTATCTAATCTACCTATTCTATCACCTTGGTTGGTGTGTCTTGTTATAACAACAAAAGCTAATTTCCTTCAAGAACTTCTACATTTGCAAACTAGGTATGAGGTGAGCTGACCTGACATCTTCACAAGATCCACAGGAAGCAGTTTCTAGGGAGGTTTTTCATTTATCCTTTTGCTCTGCCATCTATTGCAGATGGTATTTTTAGGCTTATGCCTTGCCTTGTTTTGTTTGTGCAATGTGGTAGTATGATTAAAGGAGGAAAAAAACACCCTTTAAAATACAGCTGTTTGACAGCACATGACTGAGATATCCAAAGACAAATCACTTTTCACATACTTAGTTTTCTAAAAATGTATGCATAGGAGAGGCCTTATACATATTTTAGTAGTTACTGCCTTCTCTGTTTGATGACTTCCTAACAATTCTTTGTACTTTTAAGCTACCCATTTCACTGACTACTGGGTAATGTACTTCAAAAAGTGTAAAAAACCTGAAATCTCAGACAAAAAAAAACTAACAAGAGAAACTTGGAGAATGGATGAGGTTGTACACTCAGTATTAGAAACTCTGCTTCTGCTAATGCTTTTTGCATTAGAAAAACCATCCTAACTCACCTGTGGCAGTGGAAGGGTCACGCACTACGCAGGGGTGAGGTACTGGTGTGGCGTACTGGTGAGCACTGACAGTCATTTTCCCAACTGCTTATTAAAATGCTGCTTTTAAAGTTAATTTAACAAGGTTGCAAAGCCCTGTGAAGTTAAGAGTTACCACCCATCAATACATCTAAGAACACTGCAGTATTCATGGTTGCCTAAGGTGTGTTGACTTATATCTCTGTCCCTTGGTTTACATTTCAATGGGGTTTTAGGACTCATAGCTGCATGCAGACCGGCACACACTGCTGAGTCAGGGTTTGGTCCCACAGACACCACAGACAGGCTGGCACTGTCACACGAACTGTCACCTATCTAGCTCCTGTCCCAGCTCAAGCTGTGAAGTCATCGGCACCTCTTCCACTGAGCTCAGTAGAAACCAACTGACCACCCATCCACTCCAGCCTTGCCTTAGTGTTGGGAGGCAAAACTAAAAACTGTGTTGAGATAAACACCATCTGCTCCAAGAACAGCTCAATTCAAAGAAATTGCAGGCCTGAGCCACAAAGAAATGCACAAACCCTTGTTCAATGTTGGCACTTTATCGATGGAAGGTAGAGTAGAGCATTCAAATAACATTTCAGGCCAGGGCAGTTCTAATTTAGATGGACTTGGGGAATAGTGACCCATACAGGTACAACAACTGAGTCAGTCACTCCACAACACCTCTCCCCCATCCCCAAAACACTGTGAATTGTGAGACACCCGAATGTGTTTGCATGCTGCTTTACCTGCTTCCCCCCCCCAGGATGTCAGACATGCAGACCTGTTTGCTCTGGTTTGCCACTCACTGAGCAGCAGGGGACTAACCACAGGGCCAGCACAAGTGCAGGCAGCAGCATCTAAACCAACTGTCTTAAAACTCAGGTGAAACTTAAATCATTTACAAGTCTCTACAAGGGTTCAATCTTTCTAGCAACAATTCCTTCTCTTTCAACAGAACACACAGTTTTATGCTTTTTAAGATGGAAACATGACTGTAAAACATATTTAAGCAACTAGAATTCCTTTGTGTAGACATAGTTAAGGTATCCTTTACTGACCTCAGAGGATCATCTGCAGGGATGGCACAGATGTGTAAGGTCATTCCTTAACAGATCCTCCACAGAAATTCATACCAAAATAGACTGTCAAATGTCCTCAAGCAGTTTCATAGCTTTTGTGAAACGAGAAGGTGATAATTTCATCCAAGAGCCCAGATGAGAAGACCAGCCACTCAAAATGAATCTGTTGGGATTGCAATCCTCAGCAGAGCAGCCAGAAGGTGCATGGGGATGAGGACTGAGTCATGACCTCTCGGGAGCAGAGCATGGAAATGAGGACAGAGCATCCTTGCCTGGTCAGTCCCTGCCTTCAGCCCTGCCTCATCTTGCCAGCATTAACACTCTCAGGGATGGCAAATTGCATGTGACTTGTTTTCTGTTCAGGGTAAGGGCTTTAAACTGAAGGAAGGTAGATTTATATTAGAAGTGAGGAAGAAGTTCTTCGCTGTGAAGTTGGTGAGCCACTGGAACAGGTTGCCCAGGGAAGCTGTGGATGCCCCATCCCTGGAAGTGTTCAAGGCCAGGACTGGATGGGGCTTAGAACAACCTGTTCTAGTGGGAGGTGTCCCTGCCCACTGCAGGGGTTTTGGAACTAGATAATCTTTGAGATCCTTTCCAATGTGAATCATTCTATGATTCTCTTCCTTCATTATGTCTCCACAACTGCTTCACACAGGTTTAGTTTATGAATTAGGCCTGTGCTTGCTTTAAAGTTTGTGATCAGTATTAAATGAAACAGGGAAAAAACTCTACAGTAAATGTAGGACTCTGAATGGGACTTCAGTTGTGGTCCCAGAGGTAATGCACACAGTATTTTGCTATATTTAACATGGTAAAAAAGAAGTCTGTACCACTCTAGGTGCCCCTACAGTCATAATGCATTTCATTAATATCTGTTTTATGTTGCACAACCAGATCCCAAGACACCCTCCTGTCCCTCCCCCCAAATAAAGTAGTTTTAATAACAAGATAAATATGATGTGCTTCTCCTTGCTGAGTGCATTGACTTAAGGCATAGGCACAATTCCCCTCTTTGAACAGAGATGGTATAGTCCTGTGTCCCAATACAATTGTTATCCTGGGTGACCCTTTGCATTCAAGTCATAGTAATTATAGGAATTTCTGTGACTCAAGTCATAGTAATTATAGGAATCAGTCATTAACAAATACTTTGAAATTGTCAATCAATTGGAAAGATTTACTGAAATAGAAGTAGATCATTCAATCCCCTTTCAGGAAAAAAAATTATGGGAGTGCTGCTTTGTTAGGCAGCAACAAATCTAATCTGAACTCCATAGAAATCTTTCCTGGAAGTCCGGTCAGTTTTGGATTAAACCAGAAGTTTTCATTTCAAAAAATAAAATAGAAGTAAAACCCTGGTACTCTCCAGACCACAAGAAAATAAGTTGAAATCTGGAAACAAAAAGGTTAAATTATTTCTAAAGATTTCTGTCAGCTACATTTTATCTTTAAGATCGCTTGAAGAAGATCAGCTTTGCTTAGATATCACTAGGGATGGGCACAGATCTGTCAGATTTGCACACGAGGTAATATTTTCAAGAGCACCTCAGTGGCTTAGAAACCTTGCTGTCCTTGTGAGATTTATTGTGACTCGGGTACTTTTGCAGTAATTAGTATATTAATTTTTCAAGGATTTTTGCATGCATGTGGATGCAATTATGGGTCAGAATTCAATGATCTGGGCTCTTCTCATTAGTTTTCAAAACCTGAACAGTGGAAGTAATGTTACTGGATCAGGTGTTGTGTTTTATCCTGTCTGTAAGTGACTCCTAGACTTTAAAAACTCCTAAACCACAGAGTTTTTGGGGCTCAAATCCTAGAGAAACCAGCATCCAAAGCCCTCACTTTCCACCCATCTGGCTTTGTCACAATCTTTATAACTACTTTAAAAATCTGTTCCATTGTCAGCATCTCTGATATTTGCAGTCTCCACCAAATCTAAGTGACCTTGGATTATGTGTCCTGAAAAGGATGACAGAATTTCTGCATCTGTATTGCACACCTGATTTGCACAGATTTCTCTGTTTCTATGGGTAGAAGAGATAGTTTTCTCTGTTACTATAAGAATTGACAGGCAACATCTAATTGCAAATCTTTATACCTTCACACTGAATGATTTCAAAATGAAAGGTATGAATAGGGACACTGTGGGATGATCCAGGATAGCTAAGAAGGTTCAGGATTTTTCTATTTAGTCCAATTTACACATTGTTTTTTCCTTCCAAGAACTAAATGCAACTCCAATTTTGTTAGTATAATGAGCTGATGCATCAGATCTGAATAGCACAAGGCAACCTTGGCCATGCACAGGTCTCAAACATATTCAGACAAACACATTGTAAAGCTACATAAGCAAGAAGTTCTGGACCTTTCTACTGTCCAGGTGGAATCCATCTCTCCCAATGGGGAGCCATGCTTTAGGTGAAAATTAGAGTGTAACTTAACCTCAAGCATCTTGGATGATGATTAGTGCCGCATGTTTGGCTATTGTATTGTTTGGGTTGAGCTTGTTTTGGTTTGGTTTGTGGTTTATTTTTCATGCCACTGATTTGATGGTGCAAAAATAATCAGAGATGCTTCTCTCCCCTTTGTCTGTTGGTGGGTCTATATCAGTTCCAAGGTCTTGCCCAGCCAGCAATCCTATTGCTCTGAGAACATGATCAAAAAAGAGGGGTGATCATTAGACTATATTAATACAGAAGGGTCCAGGGAGCATCAAATCCAATTCAGCAGATTGTACCAGTAAATTTTGGCATGGGAAAGAGAAATGCTACACAAATGTAATAGGGTCACCCTGGGATTCTTTGTACTGAAACATCATTTTACACAGAGGATATATATATATATTTTATATATATATTTTATATATATATTCACACACACGCGCGCGCACACACAAAAAAAGTCTTTGATAGGCTTTCTGTGTTCTAGTAAAAATAGTTGGCAGCTGCAATCTGTGAGCCCAGAAGTGGCTTTTGTGCTGCCTGCGATGCCCCACTGCAAATTGTCTCTCAAAGGCAGACGCTTGTATTTATCTGGCAGGTTGAGCTAGTGCCTGCCTGAGACAGAAATAACCTCCCATTGGGACACACACAGAGCTCGTAGATTTTTTGCCTGGACCCTGCAGAAGAGGAAGATCCTTGAGGCAAGTTAGGTAGTTTGATTTTTGCAGAATTCAACGTTATCTGAAATTGGAGGGTAGGAGAGAGAAAAAGAAAGAGAAAATTAGCAGAGAGCTGTTTTTGATACTGTGTTTAAAGAAGCTTCATCAGACAACTTCGGTGCTACAAAAGCAGGGCAGAAAAGTGTACTAAGGTGGGAAAGTGTAATACAAATCTAGGTTGGAATACTATCTGCCTTTACCATGAGCCACTTAAATTTGTTTCTGCTAATCTGTCCACCAAGTTTTCTTGGCTGAGGGCTCCTCTGTGTTTGGGTCAACTCCACTGCCAGGTGGGGAATATGCATGGTTCGCATCCACACAGTAACTCTGCTGCCCCACTGGGACTCGTGGGACTGTGATCCCATTGCCAGTTCCACTTGCAGGCTCAGAGCACTGCCTCTTACATAGAAGCACAACACTTTCATATATATTAAAAACAAATGCTCTAACAGACCCGAATTTCTCCTTGTAAAGCAGAATCTAAAAGCAAACACAGCAGCTCTTATAAACATGGCAGCTACAGGAGAGTGCTCTAGCATCACCGAGAGAAGCACAGCAAGATAAACTGCACACCAGGATATTACAGGGTAACTGACAATATTTGCTCTTATCTTGCAGTTACAGTAAGAGTTTCCAGTTTTAGTATCCAACGATCTAATCTCCTGAAGGAGACAGGTCAATATATGCATTTAAAAAGCAACTCAGTGTTAAAAACATTAAGGCAAATGCTTGGAGTAGTGAAACACCATGGATTGCAAGTGTAGTATATTAGCTAGTGGGTTTTTTGGGATGAGGGTTTTTTTGTTAACACCTATGATCTGGATTTGAAAGATCTTAAAATGCAAATGTCTAGAAATAATAGGAACTGCAAAAAATCCCATTCTACTTATTACATCTGGCAATAATACAGGAAAATTGTAGTGGATGTACCAGCCCTATCGCTGGGAGATTTGCATTCAATAGGAAGCTCCTCCTGCCAAGGTTCTTAGTGGGTTTCCCAGCTGGAGAACCTCAGAACCATCCTTTGGTGTCTCCCATGGTTATGACAGGAGTGGAGGAGAACCATATATTTTTGAGACATCAGAGAAGACTCAACACCTATTTTACTGTTATCAGTTTTAGTTATTCTCTCTTCCCCTTTGGAAGTTTCCACAGCACAACCACCTCTGTCTCCTAATATTCCTTTTCTTTCAAAAATAAAAACATCAACTGAAAAAGCTATTCCAATCAACAACGGTGAATTAAGCTCTTCTTATGGAAAAACGTATGATAAAAGATTTAATTATGTTGGTCAAGTAAATCTTGTTTTAAAGTGACAAGGAAACAAAGAATTTAGGAGCAGAGTGTATTTTACAGCCACATAAATCTGTTTGAACAACAAATGCTATTATCCAAGCACTTTAAAAATAATGAATCAGCCTTTGCCACAGAGTGAGGCTCATTTGCATACAATATGTTCAATCACTGCCAGCAGAAAGTGAGCTAGGAAGACCTCCTTCACCAGAGCATTCACACCAGTGATTCAAATGAAGCAGTTCAGTAACACAGAAGGCTATAAATCTGCAGAAGATTTAGTTTGTTTTTTGCTGCAGGACTTGATGTTTTTTGCTTACCTCTCCATCTTTGGATTCCAGCCTGAGCTCTGTTCTGCATGTGGCTTTCAAGCTGCCAGCCTCAGCGTTGATCTCGATGCCTTTTGGAGCCTCCATCACCAGTGCACGTGTAGGCGACTCCAGTCTGTAGCAGAGAGTGGAGGTAGAGAGCTTGGTGAGCTGAACAGCTACTCTTAATCTCAATAGGTCTTGCCTAGCCTGACTGCCCATTGCATGACAATTTAGGACCTCTCGATATTCAGATCCATGCCTGGTTTAGTCAATGGAAAGGATTAATGCACAGTGTGGTTAAAACACATCACCAATGCAATTTGCTATCATTTCTCATCAAATTTGCTGCACTGTAAATGCTGGGATGGGAGGGGCCATAAAGCTTCCCCCCCTGACCAGCTTGCTCATATGCAAGTTCTGATTTCTAACTATCCAGAGTTAATGGGGGATAACAGCAGTACCCCAAGCAGCAAGACTGCAAGCACTTTCTTTTTCAAGCACTGCTCAAGCAGGAACAAATTATTTCTCCTGATTTCTAAGGTGAGGTTTGAAGAATTTAAGGAGGTAAGGAAATCAATGAAAACCATCCAATTGAAGATCTCTAAATCCCTGGTCCCTAGTCCTACTCTCACATCCCACTGCTTCACAGCCAGGCACTGCAGTGCTCTGACTCCTTGTGACCATGGACATACCGTGTAGGGATCTGAAAACCCTGTTATAGCTCTGTCTAACACAGCCAAACCTCTTTGTTCAGACACTTTAGGCTAATGCAGTAAGATGTAGAAGCAAAAGTTTCAGTCTTCCCTTGCTGATTATCCATTCATAAGCCTTGTATTATACTTGTCTCTCCTCTTCTTTATAATACAGACTCTTATTACTTTCTGTATTGAAAATGATAATAAAAACAATTTTCCCTCGATGGGAACATCCTCTTAGTTGATTTTATCACCATTTATTTAGTATACCATCAGAAATCTAGACTATGATCTCCACAGGCAAAGCAGGCAGGTGTCTGGAACAGAAACTCCTCTGCTTCGACTGCTTTGGGCAGGCAGTGCTGACAAAAGAGAAGCTCAGGGAAACACAGAATCACTGAGCTTGCTTGGGCACCTTTTAGGATTTGCTTGCACTGCTGCAGTGGCACTTCAGCTGTTTCTCTGCTCTTCATATATAATCATTTGTGCAAGTAAGTATATTCTTAAATGGACTCCTGCTGGTACTGAGACAACATTATGGGAGACTGAGGGAATTCAGCTGTATTTATTGCAGCCAACAGTTCAATAAAGCAAAGGCACAGCTCCCTCTGTGTGGCACTTGGCAAGTTATGACTTTCCCTCTTGCTGGTGTCTTCATATTGCTGCTTTTTGAATGTCTTTCCCACAAGACCCCAAACTCTTCCATAATTTCCTGGATGACTCAGCTAAATCTAAATTTAAGGGAAGAACTGAGGCAAATGCAGCCCAAGGAATGAGCATGGTGTCATGGTTAGCACTCTCTGCACAACCTTTCTAAGCTGCTTTTTGTTTGCTCCCTGCAGGGAAGCCAAAGCTTACATAAACCTTCTCCTGATCCCTCCACTGGCATCACCCCTTGGCTGGTTCCTCTACAAGGAACCTAAGGTTAACACTGCTGCTACTCAATTATTTTTCTTTCCCTGATGGAACTGCAGATTGCACGGAGGAGAAGAGGCTTGAAAAGAATGATTGACATTAAATAGTGCTACCTGGGATATGATTCCCTCTGACCTTCCAATTGCAATAACTGCCTTTCCAATATCTGTTAGAATTTCTTTATGGTAAAAATAGCCACAGCACACAGCCTTAGGGCTTGTAGACACATGCTGGTGGCTTTCATTACAGTGGCTTAACTCACTGTCTGTCCCACATTTTTCCCTAGAGATTTCTGCCTGGCAATACTGTATGCTCTCACCCTTAGTGCTGCAGCTCACAAGCTGGTATCTATGTTGAAAAATTAAGGATGCTCTACTTGCACTAAGCCCCTGGGATCTGAGCCCTAGGCACATCTGCTGCTTCTGCTCCAGAGGTAGAATCCTCCAGAGGAGAAGCAGGTTGCTTAGACCAGTAAGTCACTATAGCTAAATTCACCAGAGGATATGTCCATACCCCAGGACAGCTGAGCTAATCTGAGGATAAAATAATTCCTAAGAACCATAGCCAGGTGATTCTAGCTCTCTGACATCTGAGTGACTCTTCAATTTCTTTGATGTCTCTGCTGTCTCAATGTATTTGTTCATCTGTTAATCTTGTAGCTCTTCTTCTCGCTGAGAAATAAATCTTGTAATTGCAAAACAGTGTTCAGACACCACAGTGCACATGTCCTCAAGAGCAGTAGCAGCAGCTCTCAATTCCTGCCCTGTACCAGAACAGCCTCCCAGTCTCATACAGGTGGGTGTTTTATTGGGTAGTGACGAGACCTGGCAAATCAATGAACATCTTCCCATGGTGAGGGAGAATCAAGAGGGACATTCTTGCATATCTTTACACATGTCCCTATAACATCAAACTGAGTCATATCCATGCTTTCAACAAGAACCTATTAAGAATCTATTAGATTACAACATCCCAATGTTTTAGGCTTTTTTCATATCTAACAAAATAACCGGATTGTTCTCCTTCCTCTACCTGATGAAAGCCTACAGGCAGGATAACACCTTACAAACAGTTACAGACACATCTTAATCTCTGCAGAGACGGGACAAGCTCACAATGCCTGGAGCTTTGCTTGCGCTCCATAACCCACTCTGCTCTCTGCAGCACCACATGGTTCTTAAAGCTAGCTGTGCTGACCCCAACTCTAACATCCTAAATCACTAGTTCAGACAGCTGCAATCTTGCTGACATGCTGAATTAGTCAAACCCCATCTCTTCAATGTTCAAAGTATCATTCAGAAGCCCAGAATTATTAGAAAATTAAGCCTACAGAAATTAGTTCAAGTACTATAACAGTAAAGTGCAGCTAGCTCTTTCGGTGATGGAAAACTCTGGCTTGCAGTCCATAAGGTTTTGTGCTTTGCCCCATGGGTTTGGAATCTTACAAGTTCGACAGTGGGGTAACTGCTTGTTTTGATTCGACTTCTGTCAACATTTTTGCTACTATAAATGAGTACAGAAAGCTATTAATAAAATTTTCCTTGGCATTTGAAGGGCACACTATGAGGAATTTAATTTGATTATT
Source organism: Upupa epops (assembly GCA_013397515.1). Taxonomy (NCBI): domain Eukaryota; kingdom Metazoa; phylum Chordata; class Aves; order Bucerotiformes; family Upupidae; genus Upupa; species Upupa epops. Next base: position 350,271 of record VZRI01004830.1, read on the forward strand.
TTCTGATATCCTGAATAAATCCCTGAGACACCTGTTGTTAAACCATGAGCTAAAAAATCTATTCAAACCCAGAGAAAGCAGTTGAGTTTATGCTCGAGGGTCTTGGAGTAATGTTTACCAAACACTTTAATTTTACTCAAGTATTTAAGAGACACTGCTTTTAAACCTAATTCTGTCCTCCAGAGCAGAACCAATCTGGTGACTAATAATGAAAGAAAATGATTTAGCAATGAAGAGATAATTTCTTCAAAATCAACATTTGTTTTCCAATGTGATACTCTGGAGCTTTCAGTAGGACTCACATCTCGTGGTTAGGTGTAAGCCTGTATTTACAGCATGACGCTGGAAAGGTGTCTGCGTGAATATAGATTGTTTCATTATTTGCTCCTGTTCGTGAATTTTCCATCCCAGCAACTGGCATGTAAGCCCTTTTTTACTGACCAAGGGTATGGCTTATTTTTGCTTCAATATTTCCAGCACTGGATTTTGACCTCTCTCCAAGAGCTGGACAAGGAGGGTAAATTCACTGCTGTCCACAGTTACAGCTTGCTGAATTCAGGATTGCCATAAAATTGATCCTGTCCTACCTACCATCTCCTAGTAGTTGGATGAAAAGACAGTTTCCTGTCTGAGAGACAACCCACAACATGAAAACCTCTCCTGCAGATGCCAGGGTCAAAGAAAAGACACAAGTAACAGGATTTTCAGAACTAGCAAAATATCCAAGTTCCACTTATTCCAATGGTGCTAGGTACTTTTGAAAATCCCATTGAGCACCTAAATGCCATAACAAATCTGACCCTTAATTCTCAGTTCTTAGTTCTGCAACAGAGGGAACAGCACTTCCAACTGCACAGGAAGGATAAAACGATAAATATATTAGCGGTGTGAAGCAGTTACATGCTATAATAACAGAGCCCGGGTAAGTACCATAGCCCAAGATAGATGGTTGGCGGAAGGATAACTAATCTTTCCAAAGCTGCAATATTAGGCTCTTACCTTCATCAAAAATAATTAGCCCTATTCCTCCCACAGAGCATACTTGGCCTGCATATCAATGTGCAAGGTGATGTATTTAGGGGAAGAAGCCTTGCTCCAGCTCACCGTGCTTAATGGACAGTGCTAATTGTGCTTCTGAAAGCCCTTTTACTCAGACCCACTGCCAAAGCATCTCACATTTTAAAGAAAGGTGTTGGCATGTGGGGATCCTCTCCTGCTGTCACTGGAAATTCTGTGCTCTTGGGAATCAACAAAGGAGCAACATCTTCCATGCCATCCCTGCTTCACTTTGAAAACTTCAGCAGGAATTTACAGGAGGTCAGCATATGAGTCTGTACTGTGGTTTCAGTGGAAGTCATCCTCTTGGAAAGATCACTGCTTATCCAGATTTCTGGTTTTAATTTCTTTCATCATAAACGGTGACACTAATACCCCCAGTGGCATGGAATGTATTTTCTTCTTGTCCTTCTCCTTACCCCCTCCACGGTAATGTGTTGGCTTCCTCACGACAGTAATGAACAGCCACTTGAATTTAGGAATCAGAGAGGGTATTACGGATGCAAAGGCAGTTCCAGCAGCAGCCAGGGGCTGCTGATGTGCTTCCAATAAAGCGGACATCATTTCCTTAAAAAAACAAAGTTTAAAACAAATAGTTCAGGGGGAAACATAGTCACCCGTGTCCAACATTGATGCAGGCAGGACTTGCTATTCATGGCTGGTACTGAAGGCTGGAGCACAGCAGAGGGCTGATTCTCAACATGTGAGAGGAGTTAACGTGTGCTGAGGACCTCTTGCTGCCACTTTTAAATTTTTTATTACTTTTTTTTTTAACAAGGAATGGCCTCAAGTTTCAGATTCTTGCCCCCAACAAGGGATTTTTCTGAGTGAGGCACAAACTTTGCTTACACTATGTAAATGGAAAGAGAAGTTTACTCTCAGGAGGTGAAGAGCATATGATGCAGCAATGTGGTAACATCAGCTAATTTAATTTTGCTTAGAAACCTCTGGACTGAGCATAGAGCATGTTCTGCTGCAGCTGTAGCCCATTATTTCTAATGACTCTAATTATTTCTTACGGTATCCATCTGACCAGCTATAAGATTTCACATTGAGCATAAAATTAGCCGATGTTACCACTGTGCCTGCTTACATCTCATACAATTGGTAAATTATGCTAGGAAGTAAACGTTGAGCTCCATCAATTTGCTGGTAATGAACCAGCATCTGAGGTTGAAATTTGTTTTCAATTTTAACTCCAGTGTTTCATTGAAATCAATGGGATCACCCATTCGCAGTGACTTACACTTCTGACACCACATTTGCGTGCTATCTTTTACACACATAAAGTCATAGAAGAAAACACAATAATTTTCTCCCTATTAAGTGGAAGTTAATTAGCTTCTACTGACTTGCAAAAAAAACATTGTCAGCTTCTATTTCTAGAATGCTTTTAAACCTGTCTTTTCACTTGTCTTACCTTTGCGTGCATTCAAAAAGAAAACATTTGGGAAGAAGAACAATGGGCTGGGCCTTGACTCCTGTGGTGAAAACAACTGATCATAAACTCAAACACAGTGTTGTCATCTCCCAAAGAGCAAAAGGCTCTATTCTGAGCTATACCACTCATTACTAGATTCCCTTCCTGCTGGAAGGTTCTGCTATTTCATGAGAACAAAATAAGCTAAAATGTGGCAACAACAGCGAATCTGATGTAAAACACAAATGGGAGAAACGGAGCTGGCCTTGGCACAGCAGAGTGGAAGGTTCAGGTCAAAAGGAGGAAATGCACAGCACCTTTTTCCAAGACACCATGATTTTGGCAAAACGTGACACACGTGGCACAGTACAAAAGCAGCAAGTACTCTGAGAGTTTGCGGAAGAGATCATCACTAATAAGAAAATATGTATCCCTGTTATTTATTGCCTGGCATTGACATAAATCTTGCTTTCAATTACATTTTAATGAAGCACACCAATTAATGTTTGAATAGGGACATCTGATTACAGCCTCAATCAACAGAAATACATCTCGCTTATGGAAGGTTTCCAGTGTGTTTTCTTTAGGAACATTAATTACAGAAGTAAACAAGGATGTACTATTATCATATCATCCAGTTGTAAATCCTGCCTATCTCTATAAATACTGTTTAGTTTGAGGCCGTCTATCACCATCGTGTTTATGCTGCCAATCTAAGAAGTGACAATTCCAGTGCAGCCATATTCCAAAACAGATTTTTATGGCTAGTGGTCCAAAGCCTCCTGTAATTCCTAATACGATCTATCAGACAATGAATGAAAATTCCTTCAACTATCGTCCACAAACTATGGTTAATTCCCAACGAAAGTCCTGTAAAATCTGACAGAGACCTGTCAGGAGCTGAGGTCTAATGACACTTTACTGGAAATCACTGTTTCCTAATTGAGCTGGAAATCAGTCTGACTGACACAGCAAGGGGTGCCACAACTTTTGCTTCTCTGTGTTTGGGCAACACAGATGCTGAAGAGATTTTGTACAAAGCAAAGTCAAGAGAAGGAGAAAAACAGAATGCAGAAAATATTATAATTATAATTATGTTTGTGTTTTCCATTATTTTTTAGCTTTACTATTTCCTTGGATAGGGAGCCCTGTGAACACACTGTAGGAATAGCCCAGCTTGGAATCTGCAGGTGCTGCAGTCTGATGGATGAACGAGCAGGTGAGTGTGTCTGTGTGTGGGTGCCGGTGTGCTTGCTCCATCCTCCCATCCTGGTGTACTGCATCAATCAAACCCTGATCATTTCTTCCTGCTTCAGCTCTGCTAATTCAATCTCAAAACTAAGGCCTTAAATCTCATTTTACATGTTTCTTTTTTTTTTCTTTCTTTAAATAAATACAGCTTTTACAGCTGCAATATAAAAAAGAAGTGCTTAATCACAAGAAGCATAATAAATCTGCTGCTGGTTCTGCTAACTTCAGCTTAGTGCCAGAGGAACCACTTCATATATTTTTCACCCAGTTTGAGCTACAGGTACTATGTTTAGTGAACTTTTCTTAAACAGAGTGCATGCTAAAGCAATGCTTCTCTGACCACATAATGAAAATATTTCAGCACGCCTTCGCAGACTACAAGTCTGGGATGAGGGGTACTGGAGTAACAGAAGTGGTTTGAAACCAGTACGAAGCAGGTCAAAGCTAGCGTAAGGGATGTACAGCTAATATTCAAATGAGATTTGAGTGAAGGGACCAGAGAGGTTTGTATGTATGGTACCAGCTTGCAGCACTAAGCAGGTGAGGACCAGCTTTCATTTTCTTCTGAAAAAAGATTCCATTCCTGAGCAAGGTTGAAGCATGCATTTCCTCCCCACACACTGCAAATTCCTTGGTGTAGTCTCCCAAAACACTTTGTACTAGCTGAGGCTTATTCAGAGTCTAAAAAGCAGTAAAGCTAGAAAAACATGGATGAATCAAAATACAATTGTAAATTCTTTGTGATTACCTACTATGCTACAGCATGGGAATTGCTGAAGAAGATGCAATTATGTAAAGTTGTCCTAAATGTTTCAGGGTTTGGAGGGTTTTTTTGACTTTTAAAGTAGTCTCTGGAATGGTTTACAAGAAGTCAAATACAATGTTTAGAAGACAAAAGCAGAAATCAAACAGAAGAGATCAAATTAATCTAGGGAGAAAAAATGTACTGTGTAATACTACTGAGACCTAGTTTCATTATGAACTGGAGAAGTGGTGAAGGGTAGAGATTGTCAAAATAAAAAAAAAGAGATTAATGTTTAACGAAGCGGAGGTATGGCTGAGAAAATTAAAATCATCTGGATAATTAAAAAATTTTGTTGCTTACAAATCAGGGAAGGAAATTATCATAGAAATTGGGAGATAGTTGAGAATGATGTGTGGTAAATACAGATATGGGTTAAGATGATGTGCTAAAGTGGCCAGGGAAGGGATTCAGTGCTGCAAAATGAATTAATCCTATTTCAAGTGTAGAGATGACTGAAACTTCACTCTCCTCACCTGGTGGGTTGTTAGCAGATTGGTCTTGATCAGAATCCCTACGGTGTCTGACAAACCTGAGCAAAGAGCTGTCTGCAGGATTACCTCCATCCTGCCATGTTCAATCTTTCAGCCTTAATTGATAAGCAAGAACATCCAGAGTCAGTAGTGTGCCATGGAGAGGGAAATCTTCATGTAATAGTGCCTGGCTGGAGTCAGAAGATACTGAGTAGCCAGGGGCTGCCTCCTGAGCAGGCAAAGTGCCACCGTGCACTGTCTGGCAGAGGTGTTAGCAGCTGAGATTAATAAAACCGTAGCAGTTGTAGGTGGGACTAAGAAGATTCAGTCTGTAGAGAACATCTCCAAGTGATATATTCTTGTCAGGAACCAGCCATAGAAGACGTTTAAGCAGAGATTCATTTATGGTTGCAGGAAAATCATGTAATCATATAATCACAGAATCCTTAGGTATCGGAAGGGACCTTGAAAGATCATCTAGTCCAATCCCTCTGCCACAGCAGGATCACCTAGATCAAGTTGCACAGGAACATACCCAGGCAGATGTTGAATGTCTCCAGAGAAGGAGACTCCACAATCCCCTGGGCAGTCTGTTCCAATGCTGCATTACCTTTAAGGTCCCCTCTCACCTGAACCATTCTATGATTCCATCATCACAAGTGTGGCAGTAAATGACACTATCAGAGAGCAGACAGAGCGTTGATTGAGACATGGCAATGCTACTGGTGCCACTAGCTGACACTGAAGAGCTGGTAACCATTTTTCTCACAAAAGTGCATCTCATCGCCGAATGTCTCTTGTGACAAGTTATGTAGTCTGTGCCAAAAAATTGGTGAAGTAATGGTCTGGAAATTCCCTTCATGGCTGGATGCAGTGACCAAAGGACTTGGGGCTGCATCATGGCCATGCCTCTTCTCCACTGACTACAACTTCTCTGCACTCCCAGCATGGCAAAGTCACAGACTTGAAGGTTAGATATGCCTGATCTACTACCTAAGCCACCATCTTTCTTTTTTTGCTTGTCTGATAAAACTTATTATGTAATTTATTGCAATAAAATAAAACAAATTGAAACAAAATCCTTCGCCTGTTGAGTGCATTAATAAGCAGGATCATTTCACACATGGAGAAAAATAATTACTTTTCATGTTACCTTAATTGCCTAAACCACAAAACGCATTTTTTAGAAACAAAGGTTGGGCTGGTGTAAGTTTCTAATTACAGGTTGAAAGCTTCTAATTAAAAGGCATAAATTAGAAGAAAGCCTTTCAAACAAAATTAGAGAAGAGGCTGCTAAGACTGGGGATTATTTTGACATGCTGTCATCAAGAAAAGGAGATAAAAAAGAAATAGAAGAAGGTGTTGCAGCTCTTCATCATGGCCATTGACCCTACTTGCTACCTAATGTCTAACAAAGTGCTTGCCATCAGGAACAGGGAGGAGATGAACACACTGCAGAGGAGGACTGTGGGGCCGCTGTATTATGTAGCAACCCTCAGACACTGGAGTGGGGAGAGGGACAGCAGCACTGTATTCCAGAGGTAACAAGCTGAGGCTTTTCCCCTAAAGTTTATACTATCTTGTAGATGGTGGCAGAACAAAATCCACCTGAGTTGGCCTGAAATTTTAAAGTTTGATGGAAATATGGTAGTTGAGTCAGTGAAAACTTGTTAGATTAACCCATAACAAACTTGCAAACACAGACACAAACACAGTGCTCTACTTTGGGGTGACTCATGTACAGTCAATTGTTGACCACTAGGTCAATCTGGGCCAAATCTCCACTGCTGTCATGGTTTGCTCTTCTGCTCTGCTTTGGAAGAAGAAGGCATGATGCAAAATCTTTACTTTATTCTTCTGGTTCCTTAGGGTGTTAAATAATCTTGATGAGCAGACCAGCAAGTCATCACTGTCACAGAAATCACTTTCTTGTGATAACCCAACGTACTCAAACGAGAGGATTACTGGCAGGGATGCAGTGCTATGCAAATGCTGCAGTCATTATCATCAGTACTTTGCATGCAGCCTTCTACATCAGAACTGCTTTGCAAAGAGAAGAAATCTTGATCTAGATTTCCATTTTAAAGTTCTTTTTGAAGTCTATTCTATCTGTCATGGGATTTTTACCTGCCACTTGGTCAGACATGAAGGAAAAGGGTCAGGTAGATTAAAATTTCACGTGGACAGTGTACAGCCTACAGTGCCTTCCTCAGTGATTATTTTACTTTTTCTCTTCTCCAATGATTTATTCTATTCCTTCTAAAAACATTGGACCTGGTAGCAAATCACTACACAGAAATCACTGTATTAGAGACGTAGAGCTAAGGAAACTAACAAGGATTTGAAATGGCAGAAAAACCCCCTGCTGGAAAAGAAGGTGTCTCTCTATGCATCATACACTTGGTGGTGATACCCTCTGGAAATGTGCACACATTTGCCTAAGTGGATTCAGAGAGCTTATTTAGTATGACAAATTGGCTACAACGTGATGGCGATTTCTGAAAACCTATTTATAGGCCTTCAGACACACACACACACACACACACACTCCTGAGGCATACCCATTCATTGTACAGTCAATTTATAATGATTCCACCAAATTAAATCTTTATTAACAAACTTATTGACTCTGGCTTTGACTTTTTGTCCCCCTTTTTAATTAACTGCGGTAATGAGACAAGCAACATCCGATACAACAACTGACCAAACATTTTGTTTGAAACCTGCAGTTTATTTCAAGCAGCTTCAGGGGAAAAAATGAAGGCTGCATTGCTATGTGTTAAATGTCAATTTTCATACACTGTTGAACCTTTTCTGAAGCTCCTGAACTACAACTGTGTTGCAACCGTTTCCCCCTCTGATCAAAGTGCTATAGAACTTATAACAGGTTTTCAGTGATTTTGCATTTTTATGCAGAAGATCTTCACTTCGTGAAACAGTAGCCATGCCCAAACTGCACTTCAAAAGGGGGCATAAGTGGAGGTCGTGGCCTCTTTCACAGTCATAATTTACACCAGTCATATGTCTGCAAGTGTAAGGCCACAAGAATGATCCAAACCCCTCAAATCCAGCCCCTAGTCTGATTTCTGGCATAAACCAACCTGAAATCAGTTGCTCATTCCTGTACCAGGCCAAGCTGACCTGAAAGCTGCCTTTTAACGAGACAGTCAATTCTTAATGTATCCACAGACTTAAGTCTATAAGTATATGTGAGGGGTGGCTGTCAGGAGGATGGAGCCAGACTTTTCTCAAGGTCATCTAGTGACAGGACAAGGGGCAATGGGTGCAAGGAGGAGGTTCCATAGATATATCAGAAGGAGCTTCTTCCCAGTGCGGGTACTGGAGCATTGAAACAGGCTGCCCAGTGGGGTTGTGGAGTCTCCTTCTCTGGAGAGTTCAACACTCGCCTGGATGTATTCCTGTGCCACTTGGTCTAGGTGATCCTGCTGTGGCAGGGGGACTGGACTAGGTGATCTATCAAGATCCCTAATGATTCTATGCTTCTATGCCCTTCCATGCCCTTCCCATGAGCACTGTTTTGTAAGCAGTTTTCACAATTGTGCAAGTCTTCCTGTTTACAGCTACGCTGTGCAATAACGAATACAAATGTGTGAAAGCTAAACACATCTTTGGAGGAATGCTGAGACAAAGCCAAGGAACAGCCAGAAGCACTGAGAATGGAGATTGAGAGGTCCAGCATCCCTTCGTATCACAGGTGGCATTTCCGCACTGTTGAGTTTGGTGGGAGGGAGTATTTGAGGAAGTTTGTTTCTGTTTGACAGTCAAGAACAGAAAAATCTTAAAGTTATTTGAGATTGCCAGCTAATTTCTTGCTTTCAGATATGCACAGGAAAATGGTTGGGAAATGGTGCAGAGAAGAAAATAAAGGTATTGTGTGGGTGGAGGGAGGAATGGAGTAGTGTGAGAAAGACGTAGGAAAACAAAAAAAACAAACCCAACTTGCTGAAAGAGAGAGTACAGAGATGTCTCCAGAGGGACTACTTTAATTCTGGCAATAGGATGTTTTGCAAATTCTTAGTGTCAATTTATCTTCAACTAAAACTGAAACTGTTTTCTGTTTATCTACTGCATATAATAACTCCTGGGTAAAACATGTTTTAAGGTAAGGTTTGGCACTCTTTCAAGAGAGATGTGCTAGACAGTATTTTTCTTAACTAAAAGACAGCCTGGAGGTGGCAATTTACCATGTGCTGGGAGATGACCATGTTAGTATGAACCCAACTCAGTGTAGGGCAGTTACATCTCTGTCCTGCTCCACCTGGAACTGGGAGCTGTGAAGGGTTGCTTCTTGCAGGTGCTTGTCTCGAGAAGCTGTAATTTCTCTTGACCCTGTGCTATTTAATTCCTGTCACTGTGCTATCACCGGAACCCATGCTGTAGGTTGTTGACTGTTTTAAGGTACAGGAATCTGTTTTCCAGTTCCTTGAATCAACTACAGAAAACCATGGGAGAAAGCTCGCCATTTCTTGACTCCATCTTCCCTCAGGCAAGTCTGCGTTTTGACTGTCATAACCTCCCTTATATGACTTTTATAGCAGATAACAAAGAGACAATTACAGCTGCTAATGTAAGAGGTCAAATGGAGGTGAAATGGAACAGATTAAAAAAAAAAGGGAACTGATTGTGGAGTCTCCTTCTCTGGAGATGATCCAGACCTGCCTGGATGTGTTCCTGTGTGACTTGGTCTAGATGATCCTGCTGTGGCAGGGGGATTGGACTAGATGATCTTTCTGATCTCTAAGGATTCTATGATTCTATGTCAGAAAAGCCCTGGTAATGCCTGGTGGCATATCCATTTCCTAGTACTGGTTTTTAGCTGGGAATTTAATTTAATTTCATTTTACTTTTATTTTGTTTTTTATTTTAAAATGAGGAAGGTAGGTAAAAGTTCTGTGATGAACTGCCTTTGTGACCACATCTGAGTGCATTCAGCTCTCCCTGGATTATAGCAGAGGTGGGGATGGCTCAGCACAGCCTGGGAGTCATTTGCCCAAACACAGCAAATTGACACAGACAACGTTTTACTGCTGATTTTTCCTAGAAGCCAAGTCAACTCATCTGAAAACTTTTTCGTAGTGTACTGTCACCTCCACTGCAGAGCATGGCCCTGAGTCATTACCTCTACACCTTCATCAGATGGTCTGGTGTGATGGGAATGCCGCCAGGTAACCCCACTGACTTGTCAAGTACTACCTTTAAAAGAAGTCAATAGAGTTGCTTTGGGAACATAAAAGGGAAAAGAAATTGGACCTTAAAATCAACCTTGATTATTCCTTTGTGTGGCCAAAAAACACAGTAAAATGAGACACTGCAAGGGAAAAAAAATGTTCTCACAATTTTATGGGATTTGAAACAAACAACAATCAAAGCTGCAAGGTAATTGTTTTCCCTGGCACTCCTTGCTTTCATCTACAGCATTTAGGAACTAATCCTATGCAAGAAAATATTAGCCTAACATGCTCTGGTTACCAAAGATCAATTAGCTGTAAACTGGAAGGGAGAAAGTTTAGAGTAACAGGAGCAACAGAAAAGACTGCATATTTGTAAGGATGTGCACACACCTGCTGGCTGCTTCTAAAATTCTAGTGTGGCATCTTCCCAGTGCCCATCGCATGGGAAGAAGATAAGAGTATCTTATCTTTGTGTACTATCAGCTGCTGGATCTTCTGGCCTAAATGATTTTTAGTCTTACATAACATTCCACATTAACACTTAAGTGAACTAACCTATTTTACCCCTGGAGACAATAAAACACAGACAATGAGATCATGATTCCCATCACACAGGTCTCTGGTGCAAACATGAGGACAGGTAGAGACAGCCCTGTCTAAGAAACTTGGAAACTGGCAACAAAGAACCTATCCGTCCATCAGATGTTAGGTTCAGTGCAGTTCTTCCCTCTGTCTTACTCCAGTGATTACCACAGCCCTCTTTTGTCCTGTACACTGCTACAGAGCAATTCAACAGGTATAAAACCATTTCCTGTTGTCCTATAAACAAACATTTGTAAGTTTTACTGTATAGGTGGTGACAGTAACAGAGTACTTAGGACAAAACCACACAAGCCCCCAAAACAGGAAAAATACACTGTCTGCCACTTTCAAAGAGTTCAAACTCCATCCAGCAACGTCCATGCTGGATGAGGTAGGGCTTGCTGTCCCACAGCCTGCATAGTACAGCTCCTCATGGGAATCCCTGTCTGGGGCTGGCACTGTGCAACCTATAGAGTGGGGATGAGGACTCAAACACAGGGATAAGTTGTTATCCAGTGATGCTGACTGACTACTCCTAGTTTGCTTCCACAGACATCAGTACATGAAGTATCTCTATCTCCTCTAAAGAATATCTTTTATAAAGCAGTCACATCCTGACAGTCATGCTGCTTTAACTTTACTGCTCTAGTTAGAGGTATAATGTGGGGAGAGCTTAAAGAGATATAACTGGACAGGCCTGTTTTAATTGTTCCCACTAGACCTGTGCTTTGTGACCTTGGACATCTACACAGCCATAAATATGAGATTTGATTGCTGTTCCCATAGTGACTGGCAGGAGGAACACACTGGAGGGGGGACTAGAACTGCTTCAAGCAGGCAAGCAGCAACTGGAAATGATTAAGTTCAGAAGCTCTGGGGACACTAATGTCACTGCAGGTCAGCCAACCTGGAAGATAAACACTATTGGGCACTGTGAAAATGATTTTTCTATTTGCTTTCCACTGAGAGAGTGAACTAGGTTGCACTATGGGCGCCGGGTCTGGCAAATGAGACTGTGAGCTCCTCTGAGGTAGATTTACCAGTCCTTTCTCCTGCTGGAGATGTCAGAGCTGCTGGCAGGACCTGTCACTTCTGTGCTGTGCACACTAACTGTTGAGGAAAAGGAACAGCACCAGCCTCTGAGCTCAGTTAGACCTGCAAAGCAAACACAGCTGATGCACAGAGAATGTTTCTCATGAAGCAACATAGGAGGCTAAATCATCCAAAGCAAAGCTGCCAGGTACCTGGGCTGTCCCTCTTCCAGTGCCAAAGCCAGCCCAGCTACTTCTTGAGTGCTCTGCATTATGTACCAGGGCTGTCACAGTATTTGGTGTGGAAATGGGAGACCTTTGGCATTCCATTCCAAAAGGGTCAGGACCTGGAGGGTGCATCTGAGCATAGGGATGCAGCTCATACTGCAACTGTGACATCCAGCTCTACCGAAATTTGTGCTCTGTGCCATGAATACAGAAATAGAATTCAAACTCTAAAATCTTGTGTTTCAGTATAAGAAATGGTAGGCATTCAGGAAAAAAGGAGAGACACATGCTGGTAGCTTGACTAGATATAAAAGCTCAGGAATATTTATATTAGCAGAGTGCACAGCAGGAAAAGCTGAGTTGTGCTGAAGGCAAAGCTGCCAGAGCATCTGTGAGTGACTTGCTCAATAGCAGTGCATGGTGTGCTTGCTGACTGCCCATCCACACGCAGCCTCATTAACTCCCTGGAGACCAGGACCTTTCCCATCACAGAAGAAAGAAGTTTACACATGGTCACATCTAGCATTGCCCATAGATCACTCAAAGTTCCAGCCCTCAAAACCACACAACAGCCTCACTGCCTCCATGAGCATATTAAGGTTTGGAATGGAAAATAGCTGTTCAGCCATGCAGGATGATGGAAAGAAACGCTGAATCCACCTGTCTATACTCTATCCAAAGTCTCCAATTCACATCTATCAAACTCTTCAGGCTTCAGAATTTTGATAACTTTTAACGCCAAAAGAAAGCAGAGAAGCTAATAAAAGAACAAGTACGAGGCATCTCTTTTCTCTTGCTACATAGAGCACTTCTGTAGACACACAGAGGCCTGTTAGGGTAATTCAGGCATGTTTTGGTATCAAGGTTACACTGTCTTTGATGAGAAGGAATTTAGTGGCACACCGTGGGGAGACACCATACATTCTCATGTGGTAACTGATCATTCCAGTCTCTTCTCCGTGCCTCTAGCCTTCCGTTAAAAGTAGATCCCATAATTTTTCAGGCAGTTGAGTCAGATTTGCAAAGTCTGCACTTTCTGATAGCAACCACAAACACTTAAAGCATCAGCTTTTTTTTTTTTTCCGAAATTTGGTTCTTCTTTCTTTTTTCCCTCTTTTTTTCAAGCCAAGCAGAAGAGGCCAGAATTGTCCAACATTCTTTTTTGAAATGACCAGCTCGTGACCCCTTGGCATTTTACAGTATGGATCGTCACATGCTGAAAAATCAAACATTACATGAAATGAATTGCTCAGGTATTCCAATGCTTAAGTTTCTTATGGAAACATTATCTAATAAGAAATATTGCCTGCTCTGCTCCACTGTTAATCTGTTTCAGAAAGTGCACTTGAACTGCAGGCAATGATACTTTTAAGAATTTTGCATTTTTCTCACTGCACCAAACCATATGGAGAGTAGCTGATGGGTCCTGATGGTAACACGTATACTAGCAGCTTCTTACAACACTTCTTTCTGAAATGAAAGAAGCTCTACAGAAGTGGCCAGGATAGCTCCCTAAGTCAATGCCACACCGTTAATTCCTGACAGCCACTAAAAATTAAGGGATGGTCTATTTCAAGGATTGCAGCTGTTTTTTTCAAGAGACCTAAAATCCCCATTTGGGGAGCCAGAGAACCATTATATGTAAGCATTTAGTGACTCTGCTGAAATTTCAGCTCTAGAAGGCTAATTTTGCTAGTTACTGCCTGGTGCGAAAGCGCTACCAAAGATGTTGGTTTTTTTTTAATACAATTATTCTTTTTCCTTTCTGGAAATTCAAACAAAAAACCTCTCAACATTTCATTTCTTGTAGAACTGTTTAGTCCTACTAGCAGATTAACCAGTGCTGTAACCTACCATAGCCTAGACTAGCAAAGCCAGATGCTAAAGAAATGGTATGCATTTTGCTTCCCTTGGAAACAAAGAACTGTCACCCAGCTGGAGGAAAGCTTTCTCAAAGAGATGATTATGAAACCAACACTCGCTTTGGTATCGCACAGAGGCTGTGACATACTGTGTGAGTCACAGAAACACTTTCAATGTGTACCTGAGCACCTCTGCCTGCAGAACTCCCATTGCCTCGACACTGATCCCCGTTTCAAGTCACCTCAGTTCACAAAGTATGATGCAAGATCATTGAAAATGTGCATGTATTTATTAGAGGTTACGCTACAGAATATGCAGGCACCTTGAAATATATTCCAGACTGTGACAGTAGGCAGAGTGACTGAATATATGTCAGAGGTTTATGATGAACTCTAAAGTGTCTTCATTTAAGATGCAGCATCTTTTTTTATAGGCATCCTTTATTGTTTGATTTATCCTTTCTATCTGTAACTAACCTCTAGACTTGTACATTTAGACTCATGGTGTGATGTTACTTGAATACCACGTGCTTCAGATTTCTGCAAAATGTCCTGACAAAGTCATTGCCTGGTCCTTGCTCACTGTTATGAACACTGCCAGTGCAAGGAGAGTTTAAATGATACCTCCACTGCTCAGCTAAGATCCCATAAATCCATCATATTTAGTGAGTGTTTTAGAAACTTCCCCACAAGCTAAGCAGAAAAGAGCAGAAAAGGATTAAGAAAAATTTCCCTGTTCCTTTTTTCCCACTCTCTTTAGCAGTATGGCTCTTGATGTTTTCAGTAAGACCTTTTTATTGCAAAGAATTAGGCATAAGCTGATGGTGGGGATGAGGAACTCTGAATGACACAATCAGTCTGATCTCATACAGCAAAACCTGAGTATTTATGGAATTATGTAGGGCACAGCTGGGCCATGTCCCATGCTGAGACAGATGCCAGATCCTGGCGCTGAACTCAGGACCCAGGTTGTTTTCAGATGTGCAGCTCCTGCAGAAACACATACAACGTGTTTACAGAAAGACCTAATTAACCTGAAGTCAATTATATACAAGTGATTAAGGGACATAATGTGCTGCATAAGACCATCAGTACCTTGTGAGTGCTTGTGAACTCTTCCATGAACAAAAGCAAAGCACTGCCTGCAGGATTTAATCTATTATTACACCAAATCTGCATTGGCAATCTCACTTTGCTAAAGTTTCTGTGATTCAAAAAGTGTTAGTGAATTAAGTAAGGTACATACCTAAAGGTTTGGATTTACACAAATGTGTTGCCCAAATCTACTGGCTCCATATAGTCAGGACTGGATTTTCCCACTCTGCTTCCAGCACAGCTCCTTCTGCTTCAGGGGAGCAAGGATTGATCATCGGGTACTGAGAGGTTTGGAGGCTTTAGATAGCAATTATGAAGGATTTAATTTTTGTGCCCTAAAAGACTCTGTCAGAAATGTCATTTGTAATTAATGAGAAGTGTATAAACCAGACAAAACCCTGTTAAAGTCAAATAGTTCTTAATGCAGGGAACTCTGGGTTTCATCCAGTGGCTGCAAGCTCAGGACCTTTTCACTTGTTTCCTTGTGCTTTCAGGTGATCCTTCTGGCAGCACTTGAGTTTCCAAAATGAATTTATTCAGGTTTATATAACAGCTTCCATCTTTTGACAAGAGCTCCTCATCTGATTCCTGTAAGTTATCCTATTTTTCTAAGGAGAATTTATTGCTATATGAATTTATTACAAACACCTTGCAGGTCATAAGAGAGGGAATTTAATTTCAGAAACCTTAGGAAGCAATAATAATCTTTAACCTCTGGCACTGCAGAAGAAGACGCTGCATATTTTTTATCAAAACGAACAGCTCTAATAACCTTCCATTAATATCCATTTATATTTATTACTCCTTCATTAAAGTTAAGACACCAAATCTTTAATGAAAAAAAAATAAACTGGTGTTTTACCTTATGTCTTTCTCTGTCTTTTAAAATGTTACTACTTAAGTGGACAGGACATGATATATTTTTATCACTGCCACACAGTGCAGCGCTAGCAGCATAAACCCTTTGTGTCTTGCTTTTTGCCCTTATTATATCAAATATAAGCAGATTTTCACTGAGTTCACTGGCAGGGAACATCTTCTACAGCAGCACATCCCCTCATTATCCAGCCTCTCAGCTGCTCTCAAACTCACCAGGAGGCCATTTCCCCCCTGCTTTACAACCTCTTTTATGATCCGTGATGGCCTAAGTTTGGGGTTTTTTTGGTTTACTTCCTTGCTTGATTCCCATGCATCACTTTATAACATGTCCTCAGCCACCCTTCCCACTACCAACCTTAATGGCATGAAACTACGCAACGAGACAGAGAACGCGTTTTATTTTTCATATTGTGGGAATGCAGAGATAACTCATGAACTGAGGTCAACTCAATGTGAGAAACAGAGGACTGCAGTAGAGTTTCAGCTGAAAAAATTGCCAGGAGGGTCCCAAGATCCCAATACCCAGTCATTTGTGTTAGCCTAACCCAAGGGAAAGCTCCTCCTCTTTGGAGAGCTGAACTGTATCCCGGAATATTTATTCCAGGCTTTCTTAGAGCCACTCACCTGCTTTTTTGGCTACCACTGGGCTGCAATTGCATCTCCTGCCTTTCCTCAAAGCCACACACCATCTGAAACACAGGTTTGCGAGTTTGGCTTCTTCCATCCAAGGACACAGTGTCCTTGTGCTGCTGAGGTGAAACACGGCATTGCACTACTTGCCAGCAGAGCCATGTGTAGATATCGAGATATCTGCAGCAGCTGCCTTAGCTGACGGATCCCACTACCTTGCCTTTCAACCCAGCAAAGTTCCACCTTTAACATGGTGATTTTACATGCTTCGCCTCAAAAATATGCTGCTTATTCAGTGAGCCACTTCAGTGTCAACTCAGCTGGCCCTAGAGCAGAGGACTGCCAGCTTCACAAGTGTCAGCAGAATCTGGAAAGGAGGCAGCGAAGTTCACGGGCTCTCAACTTTCCTAACGCAGAGAAAAGAAAGCGGAACCATCTGCCAGTCTCTGTCTGTACTGCCAGCACAAGGAGCTTCTGCATTTCCATTTCCTCTCTTCGTGGGACACGAGCATGTACAAGGTGAAGGATGGGTCACTGACCATCTCCAGTTCAGTGCTGTTCAGACAACTCAGTGCTGAGCCTGAAAGCACACTGCAGCACACAGCGAGTGCTCCACACTAACAATATATCACTGTTTTACTTCAAGTAAAACAAGTGAAAAATGGGAACAACTACAGGCTGTGCAGAGCCACCTGAAGAGAGACAGAGGTTCGACTCCTATTTTGAATGGGTTTCTCAATAGCCATGTGCTGTCTCCACACAGAGAGGTAAAGTCCAAACACCGTTGAAAAGAAGAATGACATTGCTTAGCATGAACTCAGCAGCACTATTTGGTCAGAAATTGTTCCTATTCAAAACAGTCAGAGTTGCCACAATAACCCACGGGAAAAATCCATATTGCAAACTGTACGTGAGAAGTAAAGCAGCAGCTGTCACTACACGTTAAAAAGAAAAAATCAATTACAGTTATGAGTAAACAACATAGCTACCTCTGTTTGGCCTAAAGAAAACAACTCTATTCCACAGGAAACTTAAATTCATGATAAAGATTCTGTAGGCACAGTGAGTATTTATGATTTCTCTTAATAAATGTACAGAATCTTTCTCTCAAAGGAAAGGATCCCATTATATCTATAGACACATTTTTCTTCTCTCTTAATAGAGTAATGCAACAGCTATTGATTCCTGACTCCGGTCTACAGTACAATTAGTGTATTTGTAAAAATGCCCTTTTTAATCACAGTGGACTTGTATATCTCAGAGTACCTCACTGACACAGCATAATAAGGATTATTGCCTTGCTACAGACAAGCCCTCTGGCATCAGCAGTAGGAAACAAAACCCTGAGGAACTGCTCACCTGAGCAGGAATCCTCCTCACTTGTCCTCCCCTATTTTGGACCAAGCTAATGAAAAATCAATGTTAAAAATGCCTGCTTTTAAGGAAGCTGGATAGTAACTGCTGCTCTTGAGCAGGCAAATCCTTGTCTGTGGTGCCTGTGCTGGGCTCCGCACAGCTATGGGGAGCTCTGCTCGCCACAGGGCTGCTGGACTCATGTGCAAAAACACAGCAGGGAGACAGTCCTCCCTTAAAAGCAGGTACCAAGTACTGAGAATGGCAAGGATTTTTATTTTGCCTCCTTTGCTCTTCACTTTGGGTTTTAGAAACGTGAGATATGCAGCTGGGGAGAAGTAAAAAGAGAGAGAGGGAAATATTAAAGAAAACCGTGCAGTTTTCTACCCAAAAGCAAACATGGTGCTCAGTGGATTACATTCCTCTCATTTCTGTAGGATAAGAACAGTGTTCAAAGGAAAATCTCCTCTTCTGAGCTATTCAGTCATTTTGAACATGATTACATTCTAAATATCACAGTATTTGCAAAGGATTGGGATCACAGTGATAGGTGGGAAAGGTGCTTTCCCTGACACCCTTTCTATTTACTTCTGTATTTCATGCTCCATATCTTCAGCACAAATAGCTCCATCTCAAGTACAGCTGTTAGGATAAAACAATTGTTATTTGGCCTCTCACAGAGTATTACAAATGCTGCATCCTAGACCAGGACACAAACAGATTCACTACTCTACATAAGAGCAGCACTAGGCAAACTGCTGCAAGGCAAACATTGCCCAACTTGCACTGAAACAAACACTGGCGTGCCTGCCCTTCTCTCCCAGTAGTTGTCTAATGATTGCTTTTAGGACACTTACGGCTGCCGTTAATAACCTATTACTGTTGATACCCCCAAAAGATCCTTATTGCCTGCAGACCAGGTATTCCTCCCAGGGCACAGCCAGCCAGGTGTGCCACTGCGGGACATGACAGCCCTCCTTAGTCATAATCAAAATGTAAATGAAAGGCAACATTTTCTCTGGATGGCTGCATTCTAGAAGCTAAAGGGTATTTTCATATTTTTCTGTAAGACCTTCTGAAAAATACCACCTCAGGGAGTAGACAAACCTACTAGACAGATACATCATGTTAGACATGTCACCACTTCCCTTTAGTCAGTGATAGTCAATATTCTGTAATGTATAAATAACTAATTAGTTTTGCAACTGGTTTCCACAGATGTCATTGCAAAATCTATCTCAGGAATGTCATCTGCACTCGAGAGAAGGACAAGCATTGTAATTAAGTACTAAGCCATTTCACCACTGTGAGTCTGCCACGGAGTGTGAAATGGCTATAATTCATGTTTTTAAGACCCTGCATTTATTAGCATCTCTTTTCTACTCAAGGTTAGTGGTGTGCTACACAGAGGGTTAAACAAAGCAAAGAATCAACTCACAGTTTTGTTACTCAGACAGATATATGTGCAGGTGTAATGGTACAGACTGGTCACACCGATAGTTTCTCTCAAGTCCCAGAGGACTTGTGGCTCATGCACCTCTGTGAGCAGCACTGGAAGGTTAGATGGATGCTCTGACAACGGGGCAAGAGGCATTCTGCTGTTGAAAACTAATGACAATCCTGGGTGCAATGCGCCTAGACAGGATACAGATCTTACACACAGGAAAGATATTCAGTCTAAGGTAACAGTCAAGATTGAAGATTAATATCTCCCAGAAAAAGGCTTTGTTTGCATTAGGAAACCCCTATAGAATAAATGCAGAGAGAGAATAATGAACCAGGCTGTTGTGTTTTATTCAGAACCTAGGAAGTGTGAAAATGATCTCTGTCTGGAGCCACTGCTCTAGTTGCAATTATGCTGCTTAATTATATGCAGAAGAAGTCTTGTGTATCCTCCCTTCAATCACTCAGTAAGAAGGACATTTCCACTGCTCGTAGATATGTCAGCAATTGTGTCAGCAATTTCCTTTAGAAATCTGCCCTTTACTTCCCTATTTGCACTCATGTCCGCATAGAATTGTTTGGGTTAAAAGGGACCTTAAAGATCATCTAGTTTCAAACCCCTTCCCTGGGTAAGGAATATCTCCCACTAGACCAGGTTACCCTATCCAATCAGGTGTTGAACATTTCCAGAGAGTGAGAATCCACAACCTCCCTGGGCAACCTGTTTTCACTTGAGGGCCATGTGGTTGTAATGGAACATACACTCTCTAGCATCCAGACATTCATGCAGCACAGGGAATGCAG
The DNA here is from genome assembly GCA_013397515.1 of Upupa epops. Taxonomy (NCBI): domain Eukaryota; kingdom Metazoa; phylum Chordata; class Aves; order Bucerotiformes; family Upupidae; genus Upupa; species Upupa epops. The sequence goes on from VZRI01004830.1 coordinate 370,372, forward strand.
GTGCCACTGAGAAGAGTGAAGCATCCTGCTGCAGGCTGCTCAGCCACCAATCCCTATTGCTTTGTCCATTTCCCCAGCTTGAACCTATCTTGTTTTTTACTTCAGCAATATACTGTGTTCAAAACAACTTCAAGTCAAGCTGCCCTTCTTGCCAAGCCTGCTTTCACTGCCTATTAGCCGTCTTTGAAGAGGACCTGCCTGTCTGTGGACAGATGCTATCAGCAGCACTGTGAACAGAGCAGGGCCATGATTTATCCAGCCAGGTTAAATCAGCAGAGTTCTGTCAACACCTCTGCCATTTCCCAGCCCTGTGTCTTCTGAGCATCTCATCCAAATCTAGCCTTCACCTGCTACAAAATGGCAAGAACCAAGAGCTAAATTCCCTCTTTCTGGTGCCTGTGAGAGAGATGAAGGCCATTAAGAGAAGATTTGCAGGGGCAAGGAAAGGGAACAGCCGTTCCTCTCTCCCATTTCTTGCAACAGAAATACTTTAACAGACAGAAAGCCCAGCAAGCAACTGTCTCCTTTACTCCAGACCTTGTATTCAATGGCACAAACAGATCTTAATACACTGCCCACGAAAAGCTTGTGGAAAGGCTGCCTTTGATTTGGGAGGGCTGTGGCTTGTCTTCTATAATAGATGAACAGGCAGCAGCTCTGAAGGAATGTCAACTGAAGGAAAGGCTATAGCAAAGTGACTGTGGCTGTGAAATCAGTGTGAATTATTTTCTGAGGAGGATTCATCCAACTGCAGGCATTTCAGGAAGCCTTAGCTGTCACAGGGAAATTGTCATATCAGGTATGGTCTTCTAGATTAGAAAAAGGAGGAGGACCTCTGCCATTTCAAAGAAACCCACCAAAATCCATTTAGTCCATTTGAGTTGTACACCAGAAGGAATGTGTTGGCTTTTGAGGAGACAGTTTTATAAATCCAGCCCATTTGTGTCATAAGAACATAGTTGTATGTGTTATAAAGTGGAAAGTAAGGCTCACTCCATGGTCGAAGACTGTTGTTTAAGTTGGTAGGACTATCAGAATTACTGGAATTGTGCTGGTCTAACAGATAGAAGAATTGCATTCTTTCTGGTAAATCAATTGGAAAATAACATCCGTTAGATACAAGGCTACCTTGGCCATTGTTTCTTGCTGATACCTCAGGGGAATCCCCATGTATTTGCTGTAAACTAAACAATGTTTCAGCATCATGCACTAGTCTTCATAAATGACTTCCATTTCTCACCAATTACTTCCTCTTTCATACCATTCATTTTTTGGCACTTCCTCTAATTTTTGTTCTCTTAATCTCTGTTAATGCAATGGCTTTTACACAGAAACATTATTTGTGTTCCTACTTATTGAAAATGGCTCTGCTGCCTTGTGAAACACAGCTGATAGAAACCTTAATCCGATAAGAATTATTGTCTTGCAGAATGAGTATTGTTACATTAGCTGAGCACCCTATGTAAATTGCTTTTTGTTACAATAGGTCTCACTTGGACTATTTGGATAGTTCAGTACTGCACGCGGTAAGGTAGAATTGCGCTAATAAAATCAAGCTGCAAGTACATTTCGTCTGCCATTTGGTACTTTCAGTGCTTCATAATTAACTTTGGTCAAAAATCACCTCTTCAAGCCCAAGGGATTAATTCTCCCTGAACCATATTTGTGCATTACAAGAAAACTGGTCATGCCTTGGTTTCCGGCCTTGGATAAGCCGTTTACTGCATTTGTAACCTATGAGAATTGTGAATGAATTCCAGGTGTGTGCTTGCCCCTCATGGAGTGAATTTCATGCTGTCTGATTTCTTATTATTTAACTCTGGGAACAGAAGTGCCCTAAACCAGGTTTCCATGTCTGGATGTACGTGTCCAGCACAATCTGCACATACGTTAGCCCAGGGGCTGGCATGGGTGCGCAGCACAGTGCCTGCCTGCCACACGCTCTCCCAGCTTCTAGCGTGTACCTGTTTAACAACATCCTCATTATTTTTTTTTCTTCTGTTGGATCATCACTTTTTAATCCTCTCCCTTCAAATTATTTCCTTACTCATTGACTAGCCTAGCCTTTATTCCTAGTCCAGCCTTTATCCTTCACCTCGAAAAAGTGCCAAGCTTGTGTTTGTTGGACAACTTCTGTTAGCCTCCTTGGCATGCATTTGCCTTTTGGAAGCAGATAAATAGAGAAAGGCAGGTGATTCCTGCCAGTGTCAAGGAGAGGATCTCAAGACAGGCTCTTGACAAGTTCCTTGGATGCTACTGAAATAATACAATGAGAAAAGGTCATTCAATTTTAAACACAGACACTTGCATCACCATATGTCAAAGACACCATGCTGCATTAAAAAGAGTTGGCACAGATGAGTACAAATGTTCCAATGTCCAAACAAGTCTTTCAAGCCCTCCCCCTAAACTGTCTTAGACTGATAGTAAATGGTGATGTTAAACATTTCAAGAATTTGATCATTTGAATTTGTTTGCTTTCTTTGTTACTGCTTTTGGACAATTTAGAAGCCAATGAATAACTACCAACACCTTCAAGAGTCTAAAATTACTTTAAATAGGTAAAAACATGGAAAAATTCTCAGAGGCATCTAAATTAGTTTTGCAACCATCTCTATTGCTTTGGTCATTAATAAGAAGTATTCTAGATCCCAACTATGATCCCCTAATAACACCCTGTGCTAAACAAGATATTAATAAACTGTGCTATTCCAGTGCTATTCCAGCGCTGCATAGGAGACATGAGCCTGTCTGCAGCACAGGAGAGAACCTCCTGAGGAAGTCCAGACCTGGCTCAAAGAAACACCAGAACAACTCTTGCAGCCTTGTTTATCAAAATGCTAAACACATACTGCCACCTGAATTGTCTTCACCTAACCACTGCAGACAAGAGACTCAGAGAAGAGAACCAGTACCACTTCTCTAGGATCCTGACCATCTTGTAGAGCAGCTGGCTACTAATGAACGAATTAGGCTATGTGAACTGAAGTCTGTTTGTCAGCTAAAGAGGGACAGAAAGTCTGTTGAGAACGTGTGTGCTGTTGCTTGGAGCATGTCAGTCTCTGTGACACATGGCCATGACTGGAGGCCTTTGGGAGATGGGAGGAAAAGAAGGAAAGAAGAGGGGACTGGAATGATACTGCATTACCTATCTTCCTGTCTGTCTGTTAGGGAGAGAAGGAAGGGAAAGAAGACGTACAGACAGTCTGACTCCCAGTGGTGACAGGAGCAGCTGGTCTCTCTTTCCAACAGTGACAATCGCTGTCACCTTATTTTGAAGTCTCCTAACATAAAAGCGGGAGTCAGTATGGTGCTGCAAAGAGCAATGGACAAATGACAATGATAAATAATCATAACCGTTTTATCCAGGCAGAGGGATGGAGGTTGGTGTCTGGCGACAGCTTGCAATAGCCGAGTGTGCACCTTCCCATCCCAACAACTTCAACATAAGGAGGAGAGCAAGTTTCCAGTACTTATCACAGAAAAGGTCTTTTAGAGTCAAGGCAGCTACCATGTGCCTGTTTACAGGGCAGATTTCCTAGCAATCTATGACAGCTTGGGACCCATAGGCTGCAGTCTCATTCAGTTCCATTTTACTGCAGCATCTCTTTAAATAGGCCAAAAGGACACCTTATGCACATGCTCTGCTATCGAAATAGGAAGGTACCAAAAAATGTCCCCCTAGGGTAATATTATGTCTGCTACTAGCTCTGTACTGCACCCAAAAGGCATCACTTTACCTAAGAAGCAGCCAGTGCTCCAACATGGAGAGAGAGAAATGAATGGTTCTTGGTTTGGGGAGGAATAGAGCATTTGCTCTTGGGAAACTTTCTCGACACAGTGCTACCCATTGGCTTTTTTTTGCTTCCTTCAAGAGGTAGTGGAAGAAACATTTATTTTTGCCAAGATAAAAATTTCAGCAGCACACGATATGTTTTAGGAGACTGTGGGACTCCTGTTTCCTGTTCCACTGATTTTCTCTTAAAAGGAAAAAAAAAAAGAAAAGAAAAAAAATCAGATTTTTTTAAGGGTTTCTTTTTCACTCTGTACACTAATTTCAAAGGAAGACAGTTATCTAACAGCTCTCTACATGAAACAAGTGAAGTAACAACAGAAATTTAAATCATATCAAATACACTAAATCAATCCCTCACATGGATACTGCCATTAATTGCTTTAGATATCATTTAGCTTAATTCTCCTTGGAACAGAAGCACACTCAATCAGATTGGGGCCATTTAGATTCACATTTGTCTCCTCTAATATGACATCCTACACTTATCCGGATTAAATTTCCCTCCCATGTTTAGAAAAATCCTAAGAAGCCACAGACTTGGACCCTTTGCAATACAGAAAATAGGCCCCTTTTTATTAAGTTCCTTAGATGCTGTTATGTATGCTAACTGTAACCTTGCTTCTTTTATTTGTTTGCCTGAAACTGTCAGGAACTATGGCTGTACCAGAAAGCTTTTGCCACCTGAACCTCAACCACAAATCCACCCATCCTCTGACTGCTTTGCTAGCCCTGCCTGGAGAAACATAGGGCATGTGCGCCCTACACCACCCACCCTGCTCTCCTGCTCTCCTTCCATTACAGCAGACCCTGGGGCTGCCCTGATGGCTGCACATCAGGCTGAGCAAAGACCCTGTTTCCTCTTTTTTTGAAGGAAGTGTGCCAAGATTGGGAAAACCACAGGGCAGGGTTCAAGTCACTGCCTGAAGAAAGAGAACCAACTTTCATAACAATTAGAGGAACAATTAGAGTGTGTCCACAGAGAAACTGAAAGATAGATTGAAAAGAAGGCAGACAGGATATTCTTCACCTTCCAAGGTGATCTAGCTGAGCCATAACTATCCCTGATGTCAGAACAGAGGTCATTAATGAGAGGTCCTCTCCCATCATAGCACATCTGCAATAACCTGCAGAACTTGTGCACAACTTCAGCTGTCTGGAGATTGCTTCATCCCCAGCTGTTCCCAGGAAAGGAGAGTTTGCAACCCAAGACCTAAGGACAAGATGGCCTTCTGGAGAATTTTTTCACTTTTTCTGAGGAAGACTAATTATAACATTGTGGGCAAACCTCTACAGTTCTCTTGTTCAGAAGATATCAGGAGATTCATTTAGTAATTTCCTAGGCCATATGATGTGTCCCTTTTCAGAGCCCAATCATCCAAAGGCACATTTAAAAAATAGAATGCCCACCATTAGATTGAGGGCAAAGCTGGTTCCCAAGAGCTCTGACATGCAATCTCTCCTGATATATTGCTGTCACAAAGCGGCATTGCACTGCATGTCAGCAGGTACATACATGCATAGCTAGACCCTGCAGAGCCCAGGGAGGGTTTGCATTTCTGTGAGACAGGTTAATGCTGGACAGCATCACCCTTTCACCTGCTGCTACTCCCTGTGATTCAGCAGAGACTCCAGAACCTGCCTGCACCACCAAGAAAAGATTTGTCTATGTTTTTTCAAAAAGCTGAGCCCAGGGTATGCAGAGCATGTTACAGAGGGGAAATTATGCTCTCATAACCCATGAATGCCTTTAGCTTGGTCATATTACACATAAATATGGCGGGTCCCTTCTCTTCCATGGCATCCTCAGGGTGATGCTTTCCAAGGTGAATCCCCAAGCTCTTATGGAAAAGCAGAAACGATGCCCAGCAGTTTGCACAACTCCAACAAGGTGCCACTGAGTTACCATTAAACCAGATTTCAAAGTTTACCTTAGTTCCTTGAAGGGGTCTGCCCTGACATTGGGAGTTTCTATAGATTTAGGGAACACTGTGCCTTCTGCTCCTGAAATCACAAAACAAAACAGAAGACAAATTGTAAATATCATAAGCTGTTATCAGGGGAGCGATTGTCAAATCATAACTAAGTGCAGTTTAACCCATTGTCTGACCCCATTTGTCTCTTGCACATATTCATTTTCTCCCCAGGAGAAGCCAGACCTGATCATCTGAACCTGTTTACCTTGATTACAACTGGGATTTGCCTGTAAACTGCACTTCTGGATGTAAAAGCAGCTGCTTGCACCCTGACTGTGGGAAGTGTTTGCTGACCCAACCAATGCAGGGAGCTTGGAAAAGATATCCCCTTGGTAACCAGGCATCTCATCCAGCTACATCCTTCATTAATCAAGTTGATGCATGTCATGACATTATTTCTGTAGCTGGGCTCTGAGAGATACTCAGAGGACAAACCCAATTTTTGGCCCAATCACTGCAGAAGTCTCTCTGATCAGGCCCTGCTCCTGACTGGGGCAAAGGAGGGAGATGTCCACTTGCATAAGCAGTCAGCAGGCTCTGCTCTAATCCCAGCCTGGCCACCGGTTTGATGTGACCCAGAAATCACTTCACTTCTGCTTAGAAACAGTGGGGAAGGCAGCACCATCCCCATTTGCTGAATGTATTTAGATCACGAGCTGTTAATTGCCAGGCAAATAAACAGCTTCAACCACTGCAAAACCCTTCTATGTGCCCCTGCAGAGCACAGGTTGGGCTACTTCTCCCAGCCACCCCCACACTGGGTTCATGTTTTGTGACTGAGCCATGCCGTGTTTCTCCAGAAAGCAGTGCTCTCCCCATACTAGTGGTGTAAGCCAAAGGCAGCCCATGCCATCCTCTGGTCAGTCTTTACACTAATTATTCTGATTTTAAAATGTGCACCTAAGCTGAATTAGTCTCATTTCAGCCTTCAGCTGCTAAATCTTCTGGACTTCTCATTGCTCTTTTCTGAAGCCATTCCACTTCTAAAGCACTCTTCTGGGATACAGGAGTCCCTAAGCGCTGTAACTGATGCTCTGTGCTGCAGAACGTCATGTTCTTGATCCCACCGAGACTTCCAATCAAAACACAGCTAAGAATGGTACTAATTGCAGTGCACAAGAAACTAATGTTCATGTTCTCTAATATATGGCTGCCTACCCAGCGAGCAAGTATGACCTGTATTCTTAAATTTAGACCTGCGGTCTTGTGTTCAGATGCACTGTGAACAATTAGCCATTCATTATCTGTAGTCATCACCACAATTTCAGAGTCAGCATGCAAACAGCACCAGTGGCATTTTCTACGGACTTAATTATTTTCTTTCATAAAGAAACCTCCAGATCCTGATGAGACCTTTTACATACGCTGTTTGAGATGTCTCTTAACACGTGCTATTATAATTGCTAGCCATGTGCAGTCCAGAAGTCACCACTGTAGAATAAAAATGTTCTGAGATAATGCAAAATGCGTTAATACAGCATCCATCTGTAACTTCTGCTAAAAGTGAGAAATGCTGTGAGAGGACTACGCTTTCTTTGCACTGCAATAAATACACTAAGCTGTCCCACTGTGTTATAGTAGAAAAGAATCCAAATGCAAGTAAGCACTCTTAACATTTACCAAAAAACCCAACTCCTTTTCAACCTGGAGAAAAACAAAGTAATCTCAAAGATGATAAAAGCAGTTTAAAGTTTGAAGCTTCATACTTGGGAATTGAAATTGATCCTATGGTATAATACAGATATTTAGCTCTTAACTTAACTACAAGCCTTCATCGTTAGAAGTTGTCAAAAGCAGCTGTAACCTGCCAGCCATGAAGGTTATTATTATCAGATCTGTCTTCTTTCAACAGTTTCCAAATGATTTAAGTCTCTGCTTATCCATACAATCGCCTTGACTATTAGCTTTGCAATGAAACTTAGTGAAAGACACAACCTGCAGATATCTATCTAATAAAGCAAGGGTTTGTTGAGGGGAGGAAGATGAGGAAGTGCAGCTGGAGAGGCGCAAGCAGATATTCTTGTAACCTTTCCACTTCCACTGCTTAAACGGTGACTGTGCTGGTAATTTTAATTCATGTTTTATACACCTTGAATCAGACACTTCAGTTATACAGAGCCCAAAATAATGATCTGCACATAATCAGAAATGCCTGCAGAATAAGGAGAGACGTTAGCATATTTCTAATGACTTGGGGTTTTCTAGGCTTCCACTATTTAATTGAAATGCAGGAAGCAACTTTGGAAACAAGGCCAATGCAGTCATTTCAGGAAGCCTGAAAATAAAAACGTCTGCTAGTCCTTTCCTCCAGCTCCTTGTTTTCCTCTCCCTACATAAAGCTCTTGAAACCTCTTTTCCTGACTTTATGCTCAGATCCATGGAAGAGTCCCTTATGGACTGGGAACAGGAATGAGATTTCCAAATCCTTTTGTTTCTCTCTTTTGAGTAAATTAGAAGAGAAGGCTACCTGCCTTGATAAGCCTTCCTGTCTGGACAATATAATTTCTTATTATTCTGTTTTAAGAGCACAAGATCCCCCAGAGGGACACCTGTCTTTGTCACTGAGTAGGACGCCAGCCACAAGGGGATGCTGAGGGACCAGGACTGAGATATCTTTCCCTTGACTCTGGCTGTCAGCAACTGAGGGACTCCTTTGAGCTGGACTTGTCATCCAGACACTGAAGAGACACTGATAAGCTTTCCTCACCTCAGCTAATTACCATTTTAAGTGTCTCCATTTCGGTAGCAGCAGGCTCATGGATTAATTAAATACTCTGGAGAAGTTCTTCCACTGGTTTCAACCTGCTGCCTGATGATTCCGCTGCCTTCTTGGCTCTGCTTGAATTGTGAAAACCGGTAAATAACTATTGTCTTCTTTCTGCTCTCCTGGAATTTTATAGATATCAAATATGACCATTCCCACCAGTTTTCTCCATGCTGAAGTATCTTGGTCTCTGCCTGGGGGATCAGCAGTTCCTGCTGTGACTCCCAATGGAAACAACTGCTTTGGACAGAATCAGCTACACTGGAAAGTTGTGCTGAAGTCTGGCTCTTGGCCACTGTGGAAGTCCCTAGGTTGTGACAGCATCAATGTTGGACAGTGTTGAAAGTGAAGGCAATAGGCTGGAGGGACTGACCTCATGCAGTGTTTTTGCTAAAGGCATTGGCAAAAAAAAAAATGGAAAGTTTGAGATAAAAGTGTTCTTGACACTGAATTGGGCTATTCTGGCTCTGCAGAGGAGAACTGGGATACCAGGGACACACAAATGTTTGACCTCAGGGAGTAGAAGGAGGTGAAATTTACAACTCTTAAGACCAAGATTATGTGCTTAGAAAGTAGTAAAGTTTTCTTTTCCATGTTGGATGCTTTCAGGATGGGAATGTCTCGGGATAGAGGCTGTGTGCTACTCATGATACCTGGCAGCAGGACAGGGCCAAAGGGAAGGCCAGTGTTATGTTAAAGTAAAGGGCAAGAGGCAAGGCTACCAGGAACATGAAAAAATCACATTGTTTTAGGAAACATCAGCGTATCCCTGAACTATTAGCTAGACCCCAGCTCATCCCCAGTGAAGTGTATGGAGGGGAAATACTTTCATGATTGCACATACAGAAAACACAGTAACAGCTGAAAACTGGATGGAATTTTCAGCTTAGCAGCATGATGACTACAGAAGGCAACAAATGCTGTGTGCAAATACAGTAGGAGGATAAATAACACGCAGGAAAATGAACCTCTGGCTCTAGACCAATACTAGCAAGTGGCAATAAACCAGTCCCAAATATGTTGGGGAAAAAAAAAGTATTTTCTAGCCAAAAGAGGAGCAAAAAGGGGAGCAGCCCTTCTGATAGATGGGAAAATCTAGCAGATTTCACAAATTCATGGCTATAATATGTAGCTCTTCAAAACCAAGGAACAAGATATGCAGGACCAGAACGTGCCTGCAAGTCTTTCACTCCCTTGGTCTTATTTTCGCTGTCCTCTATCTAAGGAATGATGGGTTTTGTCAAATAGGAATAATGCACAGCTTCAACAGCTCACGAGTTAGCGACTACGATCTTCTTTCTCAACCAAAACAACTTACCCCTCTCTTCTACCTTTACTGAGTATAAAGCGAATGCAAACTAATTTTATCATTGTACAACAGAGTCTGTGCTTCCTCAACCACCTGTTATATAAGCATCAGCTATCTATCATGGCAAATCTGTAACAGAGAATTTCTACTTCACCACAGAGTACTGAAAATATATTTTTTTCCATTTTATGAGACTCTCTGCTGCTGCTAGGGGTACCTTACGTGCAAACAGCCAAAGACAGTTAGGAGAATACAATTTGTATTTAAGCCTACCATACTGTATGTCCCTAGGCAATAAATTATTCTTTCTCCCGGTACTGTATCAGAGGAACTTCTATTAAGAGCCATACCTACTGATTCCCTCTTCTGACACTGTGTAATTTACCACCGATAAATGTTCATAAACAGTTTGACTGAAAAATCCATAAAGCCATTTCAGTTTTATTTTAAGTTCCATTTAATGTCCCTCAAAAATGATTTCATCAATGTGTTTCCATTAGCTGGTTCTCTGCCCAATAACTTCATTCCACACAATCAGTCAGGAACTTACAAAGCATATGACAGGGTCTACCTGAAGTGTTTTGGAACACCATAAAGATTCATTCAAACAGTGGGTTTTTTTTCCCTGCTAGTGCATGAGGTGTGGAGGTGCAAATGTCTGAGACCCCTGTATGTGTTCAATTCATGCAGGAACTAAAATTGTAAGTCCAACAGCAAGGAAATATTTACGGTTCAATTTCAGAGTTTGGAAACGTTCTTGTTTCTTTCTTTCTCTTTCATTTATGACTCTGAAGACAGACTGCAGGAGAAGACATCTGCCAGGGAAGACTGCATTTTCCTTGACACTAGCAGTTTCTTAAAAGGAACTGCCACCTCTAGGGAAAAGCCTGGTTGTGGTTTGGACCATTGCAAGTGAGTTGCTGGAGTGACATCCAGCTTCTGGGTCTCTTCTCACCCTCCTCTTCCCATTATGCACTTGCCATAGGAGTCTCCAGTGCCACCAGTGTTACCAGTGTGGTCTTCTGAACAGACCAAGCTCTAGCATAAGAAGACACTGTCCTTTCTTGCTGCAGAGTATATGCCTGGCACAGCAATCTGCCCTCACTATCTCCCATAGGGAAGCAACAGAATGAGGTAGGGTGGTGGGGCTTTTGGCAGTCATCTTGCACTACAACATGAATTCAAGATAATAGCATAAAACAAAGTGGCCTTTTATCCCAGTTTTACATTGAAACACAGCAGAAGCATCATATTCTGTATGTGCATGTAGGGGCTGCCAGCCTCCTGCTGGAAAGTGCCTTCTGAAGCATTAGCTCTCTTCATCCATATGTAGAGTTGGTTGATCAATCTCATGAGCTCTGTGAGAAAAGACCAGGAGTTCATTAAAACCCCACCAAGGGAAAGGCTCTAGTATGAGCTCAACACCATCTGGATGGCAGCCATTCTGTAGGGAAAAGAGGAGTTACAAATGCCCGAAGAAAGGAGCATATTTTCAACAGGAAAATGGACATCAACAGCTCAGCTTTTCAAGCTGCTGTTTGCTTTTCCTGTCTGCTGCAGGTATACCTGAGCTGCATGACACTGTTCCTGGCACCTGTCCTGGTGCAAAGGCAAAGGCCATCCCTGCACCCTCTGTCCAGAACAGTGTTCCAGCCATCGTGGCAAGATCCTGATCACACACCACTCCCTCTGCACAAAACTTGCTCCAGGCTTCTACTTCTATCAGCTGGAAGGGAGAGAAGAAGTGCTCAAATGCAATGCAGTAAGAGGTATTTTTAGACTAATGACTGATGTTCCTGCTGTCAAGGGTAGGTGGCAATCAGCTGAACAGCTCTTGGGGGTGAATAGAACACGAAGGAGAGAAATCAGGTTTCCACTTTTGCAGAGGCACCTGGTTAGCTATTCCCCACTTGCCTTTATATTTTCTTTCTAGACAACACATTTCTTGCCCACTCTGTGGATTCTTCCATAGCAATTCCAGACCCAGACTACAATTTTAGTGTAGTGTATCATACTGCTTTACAAAGAATGTGGAGTCTCACAGCCCTGTGACCAACTTAGTGTTTAGCCTTACTTTAGTACTGTGCAAGCGAAGGGAGAAGGATTTCCTGTGATTTTTTCTAGCTAAAGCCAGGAGGCAATGTGTAGCATGCTTGTGATCTCCATAAACTTTTTCTATGGCTGCTATGATTGAGCAGGGCACATTCAGAAATTTGTTTATGAAAACACCCATCTGACAATGTTCTGTCTTCTACAGATCTTCTATCAGGGCAATATGTGATAGTCTCAGGTGTCTGTGCAAACAGATGCCCAGGAAGTTAATCCAATAGAATAGGAAGAGAACCAATTTGTGCCTGCTCCTTTTAATTCCTAACTTTAAAAGTCTCATTCATCCTTAGTTTATGTTTTTGAATGGATGACTATGGTAATTTGTGTTGCTCCCCTTGAATCCCATCAAACCAGAAATCAAAAAGAGCTCCATTTCAGGGTGCAACAATAATAACCTGGTTAGGTTAAGCCGACACACTGAATAAAAGGCATAAGGCTCCATTCATATTTCTAGGATACTATAACAATATCTCATTGCAGAGGTCTGCCTGTCTGCCTACCTTCATTATCCAAGTGTTAGGAGTTGTTCTGTTAATGGCAACCTGTGTAATGAAATGTGCAGCATCAAGAAAGGTGTTTCTACTAAAAATGTGATCTTTTTTTTTTGAACCTTTTTCAATGATGGTCTTGGCCCTGTGTGGGCATGGGAAGTGAGTGAAACCTTAGGCACTGGGCTGTGTCTGAATTCCTTGTGACTCCAGCACCACCAGCTCTGCTGGGTGGAGGAGAAGTTATCTGACTCATAGTCCCAAGAAAGAAACAGAGTCTGATGTTAAGCTAGAAAACTTGCAAACAAGAAGATGCTTGTAGTAGCAGCTTAGAGCTGAAAGCTCTATGACGGGCACGTTGGTCATTAGCGCTGTGCATGTCTGTAGACAGATGTTCATTTCGGCAGCCCTGCTTCAGCGGTTGAATGACTGAGAAATATAAAGGCAATAGCAGAAAAGAACAGAAGGGCTTGCATCCAAACTGAGAAAAGACATACAAGGAAAGGTTGCTACAACTTCTGCTGACCTCTAGATAGTTCCTTCTTGACTAGTTTTGGGGTCCTTCAACACTTTTTCTGCAGCTCAACAGCAGCAATGCCATCACTGAATTCTTTTGAAGCCCTTCTCGGCATTCTTGTGCAAAGTTGCAAAGAAACTCATGAGAGCACCTGAAGCAGGAATACACAGTGGGGATTTATCAAGGAGAATATTATGTGAGCTTCAAAAAGATCAGGCTGTGAAGGCTGGGTAAGACACTTAGGAAATAAAATATAAATCTGCCATACTTTTAAACTTGATTTCAGTGTTCGGCAAGTGTACAGTACGTTTCCTCCATAATCCTTGTGACATTTAATCAATATTAATCTGATGGTGGATGATTCTTCTTTTTCCTTAAACAGGATTAAGGGAACACAATCTGAACACACATTTCAGCCTGGACTTGAAGCCTGTACACTTTACATAAATGCTGTTGTCCTTTTTGCCTGGAAAGTACTTTGAAGGAAAAGTAAACACAAGGAAAACTACTCAGTGTACCCACACTGCTCTGACACTCATTGTTCTCTCTGACAAAAGACAAGTTTACACTCTGGGTGGGTGGATTTTGAAGAAGAGCAATGTTAGTCGGATTGGATATTAAAAGGAATGGACAACAGTGTTAACACCTACTGCCCTCAAGGCAGCAAAACAATCAGAAGTATTCATTCAAGGGCTGCAGGTTTGTTCAAGATCGGGTAATTTTCCCCTTCTACAATGGGAAAAACACTTTATGAATCCTTCAGAAATCCTCCCTCAGCCTCTAAATAAAAAAAAACCCAAACCACCCAATTAAACCAAGTAACCTTTGCTATACAGCTTTTTAATTCTTTGTCACTGTTGATTTCAAATTAAACTACTATTTCCACACCTGACTTCTATGTTGATATGGCAGCAGCACAGTTCCTAACTGAGTGCAAAGAAGAATGCTCTTGTGTCTTTAATCACAGGTAGGAAACAATGTGTTTTACCTTCATGTTCTTTAATTTTGCTACACATACTCTTTACTAGCACCCCAGCTCTGCAATGAGTGCAAAGAAATGTGATGAAGCTCCGTTGCCATGACTGAATGCTACAGACAGTGGAGGCTGTTTCCAGTCTTGCTAGCACCCAGCTATCTTCATTTCTCAGCATATTTTCCTACTTTGGTAGTGTTATTCTCTGTCCTTTTTCTACAGGACCAATGAATACATGACAGCTCAGCAATTGCTGCAGGACTGCATTAGTATTACTGCATAATTAGCTCTAGAGAGCTCGTAGCTCTTTCTTAAAGAAGTTCACACATCTTCAGCAAAAGGTCAAACGCCTGTCCCAGCCATGTGAGCAGCACGCTTGTGACAGTCTTTTGCCGAGAGTGCAGAAGGAAGCTCTTGAGCAACTGCTACTGCCAGAAGCCTTTGAAGCAGCCTGAGCAAGCAGGAGCTCATTTGCAACTGGATGAGTTGGAAAAGGCTTCTGACCCCGGACTGATGATCCACGGTTTGTTTCAGAAGCACAGTGAGACGTACTCCAGCAAGGTACGACGACCACGCTGTCTCCTCCACTGCCTTTGCAAAGGTAAAAGAACACAGTAGGAAAATTAATTTGCTAAGAAATGAGTCCTGTAGCACCATGTCTCCTCTGTAAAAGCTACCTGCAGACCTGTAGTAAGGACGCATTTTTCAGGAAAACACACCAAATCCACAACACAAAGATCCAAGCCTGACAATTAACCTCAGGCATAAAGTTGCAGCAAACTCAATCATAAGGCCAGAAAGCTCTGTTTCCTCTCTGGATCAGGCCTGATTTCAACACTTGGCTACAAGAGTTGTTGTCCTCTGCAAACAAAATGCCATTTTGAAATGATAATGGCTGCATGTCCTGACCCACGAATAACTGCTGCTGAACAAGGGAACATGAAGCAAAACTGGCTGGTAATTCCTGAAAGTTGTATTCCTAGCTTACATCACCCTCTGAAAAGAATGGTACCAGGGAAATAGTTTTGTGGACTATTTTAATGAAATCTAAATATTACAGTCATTAAATTGCTGCAAACATTGCCCCAAACCCAAGCTAGGAAGGATATGCCAAGAAGCTACTAAAACTATACTACTGAGGAAATGTGAGCAGAGTCCTTTAACCAGGCTGGCACTGCAGCCACAGCTCTACAAGGCTCCTTGTAGATCAAGTTAAGACTAGGCTCACTAAAAAGGTAAATGTGAAGTTTCAGAGGCAGCTGAGACAACTTACACAGACATATGAGTTCACTGCACTCACTACATGGTGTTCTCCCCTTTTCCAAAGTGAAGGACACTGCAAATGCTTTTCTAACGTTTCCATGGGTAGCAAAACCCAGTGCTCTGTATTCTGCAAGTACAGAGCAGGTTATACCTTCTGACCTCAACAACAGAAAACCCAATCCAAACCCTCCCATTCCTCCTACAATCAATCCTGCAGTGATCTCAACTGTCTATAAACTTGGACCATGTTGCTTTTATCATTGGTGTTCCCCCCAGTAGAAACTCTGAAGTCTTTAATATACAGCTCGTAAATAAAATGTTGGAAATGTTCTTCAAAATTAATTACTCCAAACTTATTAATACAAACATTCCAACAGCTGACTCCTCTTTTCATTACCAGGCACCCGGAGAGGAACTAGAATTACAAATGCTCCCAAATGAACATTCCTAAAAGTCTTACCAGTGGCCAGCATTTGCATGCTCCACACAGTTCCCTGCCCAGGGGAAAAAACTACAGTGGAAAAAGCTCCGAGGCAGAAATAAAACTATGAGCTAATTATTTGAAGGGACGGCATGCAAGGCGTTGGCAAGATCAAAGGTATGTTTTAGCCAGCCAGGGTGCTTGGGAGGACTGCAATCCATGGTGGGTGGGTCACGTAACTCCTGCAGAGAATCTCCTGCAATCTTTATAGTGGGAGATGAAAGGCATCCTACTCCACTCTAAGTGCATCTATGTCAGTCATGCTTTGCCACAAGCAAAGGCTTTAGCCAAATTTTTATCATTAGGCTATGTTAATAGAAAAGCTTGTGCAATGGCAATATAAATATCTAAGAGAGTGGGAACATCATCCAGGGACAGAGTGGGAGCAATCCCTGCATTCTTCTATTACATGGAAAAGGAGTTTGGGGGTTTTTGATTAACCCTATCTAGTTGTTGAGCAAAATTGTAATCATCAGAGCGATCTGTAATGGGACACCATCCAGCCCGTGGAAACCTATCTCCCATGCTAACCTTCCTCCACTGCTTGTAACCCAGGGACTTTAGTAAGCTACAGGAAAGTGTCTTTTGTTTTCATCTCAGGTCACTGCAATGCATGTGGATTCCCATCAATACTTAGACTTTAAAAAAAGTTTGGTTAAATCCATCATAAATATTAAACACCAGAGTACACTGGCAAGTTTTTCTGAAAACAAGCTAAAAAAAATGACCTCCAAAAAAAAAAAGATGTCAAGGCCCTTGGGAGAACTGACACTGGCACGTCATCAGATGTTGTCTTATAAGGCTAAATTAAACATCTGACCAGAGTTTAATTTCTGTAAAAGCTCATGCTAATTTAAATTACTTTAGATTTAATTAAAAATGCTTTTCTATGGAGATAATAATGTAACTCTGTTAATTAGTATCAAGTGGCATCTAGAGGGCATATTTAAAAACTAATCTGGAGAATAAATAGAGCTAATTAACAGTCAGAATAATGCTTTATGATTGTCTTTTGTTTATAAATGCTATAATGTTCAATATGCTATTAGATGAAATTGGTAATTAATATATATCAAAGTAATTTTTTAATGCTCTGTTAACTAAAGAGTATTCCTTATGCACTGTTTTTTAGACACTCCAAGCAAGTTTCATGTCTGGAGGGAAGGAGGAAGGGGAACTGCTCTGTGATGTACCACATAAGAATTCAATTAGGACCAGCTCATTCATGTCCCATAATGCACACTGTATGTGTTTAAGAGCCCACAGGGGCCATCCAGCAGGGCATTAGCTTCCTTCTATGTGCTGTTTGCCAACAAGCACTGCCAATTTGATCTTCACCCCACACACAACCCCAGGAGAGGCACCATGGTGCTGTTTAGCTGGAGGACATGTGGTACATTTTCCCTTCAAAATCTGAGCCTTGCAAAACCAGAATTGATATTCTGAGGACTAAGAATGGCTCCAAGGTTTGCTGTAGCGTCTTTTAAAGGACCGTGAGATGCTCAAATACTACAGACGAGTGAAGCTTGTGAAAGAAAGGGGTGCTAACAGTGAGGATGTGCTGCCAACCAATCCCACCAAGAGAGCTGAGGAAATGGCTGGGCAGCTGCAGGCACTGGCAGATGAGCTGGAAAGAAAAAGGGTGGATTGCATTTGGCATAAGGCTCAGTTTCTACATGACTTTTTGCAGGCAAACATGAGCTCCTTCTGAGTCATCTGGACCAATGCGGCTGCTGAGGTCCTGGCTGGCTCTGAGCAAGTCAGAGAACTCATGCTCACATCTGTAAAAGGTTGTGTAGATGTTATCAGAGCTGAGCACGGCCAAAGGGCTCAGCGGGCTGTCCTTGTCCTCAAACAGAAGGTCCCGGTTATCCTCCAGTCTCTGGCGATGACAGGTTTGACTGGATTCACTAAATCAAATAAAATTATTCAAGCACTCTAACTTACATCATGCATGAAAAGCAGACGGCACCTCTTCTGGTTTTTTGTGTCCTTTAATGGTTCTAACCAAGAAATAAGTCCCCAAAATACAATTATAATAAAAATCACTTTATTTGGTAATTGGCACTGCTCATGCTGTGCAATATTTGAAGTCCCATCAAACGCAGCACATGCCCTACTTGTATTTGGGTTTTATCCATAATTCTGTGTATTCCTCCCTTTTATAATGCCTTGTTAAATTAGAAAAAATCCTTTAGCTACCCAGAGCGGAGTCCATTTCAAAAAAGGAATGCACTGCTTTTGTCACGACAAGGCTTCAGCATCACTTTGTAGAACCAGCTTTCAGAATCAACTTTGAAGAGCGTACAAAGGAAAAAAGTAATTATCATTAACAAGATTAAAAGCCCAGTATCTGCTGCTCTAACCTCTGCGAGATGACTTTCATGCCAGATTCCAGACATACACTTCCTTCTATAACAAGTACAGGAACAACAAGTTGAGATTATTTACATAGTGTAGATAGGTGTCAGCAGACACATACCAACCACACCTGAGATCCCAAACACCGGAAAAATGATCAAAGGAATCTGTCTGTGCACTACAAGCTGGACTAGCCTCAAGAGGAGACAAAAACACTGGAAGAAATATGAACATATGGCATAACACTACCCGGCATGGCAAACAGCCATGGCAAACACGTTTGGAGATAAAATTAGATCGGGGAAGCAAAGCTGGGGAAAAACAAAGCCAGGCATGAACTCTGAAAGCATTTCAGCTCAAGGTCATTGGAATACTCATCATGTAATACCATCATCAGCACCACTCTACCTTTTCTTTTGTGATAGATCTGCATAAACCTAATAAACCCTGAGAAATAGTTGCAGACAAAAATGAAAGTGCACTGCAGTAATCGTTGATGCTGCTTATTTTGGAGTCTAAACCACAAGGCAAAAAGTCAAATAGCTATCCAAAATAAGCAATGTTTCTCCAAAATAGAAGGTAAGTAAAAAGCAATAGTTTTCTCGGGATGCAATCTGAAGTGCTCACAACTTGGAAGGAAAAGTGTCTGTAATTTTTAAGAAACAACAATATAAACATTTCTCTTTTAAGGCCTCCAAGAAAACACTTAAAAACTGTCGCTTCCTGTCCTCATCTGTCCTGCTGTTGAAAACGGTGTGATCAAAGACATGAAACCTGAGATTTTCCTGCACACAGCATCCTTGGAATGACCCCTCACTGTCCTTCATCCCAGACTCACGAGAGTTGTTTAGTTCCCAAAGTTGGTTTTAAAGCTACTTCACTAAGCCAAACAAACCAGTACCAGGGGAGTTTGTTTCTGAAGGGGAAATAACATGTTGTGTAAATTAAGCAATCCCTCCGATAGAAACTCCTGGCTGTTATGTGCTTCATAGACACAAGGGGGAAAGGGAAGTTAGGGAGATATGAAGCATAGGAGAAGATTCAAAGCAATAAAGACAGCAAAAAGGCTTTATCTCCAAAATAAAGTTTCTGTAAGAATGAAGGAAAGTCAGGCAGAACTCTTCTAACATTTGAAGAGGCACATATTAAAGCAGCGATTTAGTGAATAATATTTTTTTACCTAAAACTCTCAATCTCTCTGCTCCAACCACCACTTCGTTGTCATCTGCAGAAAACAGCAATTTTCCAGAGAGGGTTTTCACCTCAAATTTTTGGCTGTGTGCTTCCACTGCTTGGGGACCTAGAAGGAAGAAGAGATTTAGCACAATCTTTTAGTGATAAGAAAATCACACAGTAGCTTCATACATTTAATAAACTCATCTGCTGAGATTGCCCTAATGGCTCTGCAGTCATGACCTGCATCTGATATATACAGTATCTAACAGAGTGACCTCTCGTTAGCAAAGGGCTCTGTTTTCTACCATTTTTTCTGCAAATAACAACTGTTCCTATATACATCTTTTAGTGTGTGCCATAAAATCACCATTAAGCTTGGCATAGCTGGGAAATCTTTACAATGAGACAGACTCACATGTAAGATAGTGATGAATATACACAGCCACGCTTTGAGAATATTGATGCATCAAAAGCACTACATCAGTCCACGTTGCCTGGACTGACACTGGTATAAAAGATTCCTGATTTTCTGCCTATTAAATCTACCCAGATTAAAACAGGGTCAGTGTCAAGCACTGTTCAGTAAAACAAAAAACAAACAAAAAAAAAAACCCCTGACAAATAATGACCGTGTTAGCAAATGTTTTCTTTTAGACTATTTTAGCCAGGCTAAGACAACAGCAGAGTGTCCCACATTTCAGGAAGTTTTCAGATAAGCAAAACTCCCTTCATAGCTCTGCTTTCAATTCTGCTGCTTCTCCTGCAGGCTGCTGTGCACCGCGCTGAAAAGCCTCTGGCAATGCGTTTTCTTGTGGAGCCTGATAAACATCATCTGCCTGAATAGCAATTCTGTGCAGGTCTGTGGCTCAAAGGCTACAAAGAGCAGAGCCCCCTGTTCCAACCTAGGCTAGACTTTGGACAAATCACTACCTGACAGCCCTGCATCACTCAGGCTGAGCCACAACCTCCCTGGAATATTTTACTGTGCAAGGCAGGTGGTTGGACTTTGCATTAATTCTGGCCGTCTTCATGGCTAGTCTATTTCTCAGCAGACAAGAGGCATAAGACCCAGCATTTTCTTACAGGCAGCTTCTAATTCCATCTTTCCCACGTTTGTATGCACAGATCATCTGTACTGGCTCACAAAGAACTAACTGTTTGCATGGTTCACGCTACAGAAAAGTGAAACCATCCTGAGATCCCTGGAAATGGTTAAAAACATCGCTGCCTCCCTGGGAAAAAAACAGTACTTTCAAGCTTTAAGATTAATTTGTACCTTGCTAATTAACTGCCTCCCTACTCATCACTTCAGCATGCACTATGCAGGACCATGTCTTCATGCCAATCCAAAACCAAAGCTGCTGCCAGATGTAGGAACGAGCTCAATAACCTGAACATCCTGTCAGGAGATGTCACTGACTGTATTCTCCCAACCTCTAGTGACATGGGCCATGCTTAATTGAACCAAATACCCTTTTGAAAAGACATGGAGAACCCACAAACTGAACAAGTTCATTCTGAATGTGAGCTTGGGGTTGAACTTCTTTCCTGCGGGCAGTGTTCATGTCTGCTGCTTAAATCAGTGCTTACTGAAGCTGCATATTTAATTATTTAATACTGTGACTAGAGGCCAAAATGTTATATAAGCAAACCAAACAACCCAGTCTCACGTAGAAACAACATGTTTATGGATTACTGGCTCTGCCACACAGCAATACTTCTCCCAGTCCCTAGGTAAATCTCAATAAATATCCACCCTATATCACATAAATATATTATATATTACCCTATATAACACATTAGGCTCTTTCAACTCAAATTACATGTGCATTCATTCAAAGGCTGCTGTGCGCTGGAGATTTATGAAACATATTTTCCCACTAAAATACTCACACTTAGGACTATGAGAGCTTTCTTCATCAGCAGAAAGGCACAGAGAGCTCTAAATTGCCAAGTTTCCAGCCCAGCCACAGTGAATCTGCAGTGTTCCCAAGATCTCAGGCAAGTTAAAAGTGTCACAGGAAAAGCCTGTGCCTGTTACAACAGAAATGTCAGCCTGCATATGTTCTTCTTGACCCTGGAGTCACACAACTAACCTTTCTGTCTCTGGACTGGTTTTCAAATGAAAACGATGGCCCGCTTCATTATCAGAAAGCACCAGCCAGCTGCCTCTCCAGCGTGGTTTTCATGTCTCTAGCTTTGTTTCTACAAAGTGGAGCAAAGTTTTCATTTGTACTTCACAAGGCACCTGGGCTCCCCTCCTGCCTGCTCTCTAATGCCGATGTAGCATCCCACAACACACGTGCACTCGTCCCTCCTTATTCTTCCACACAGCCTTTCTCCCTCCTTACCTGTTACAAGGCGAGTAAGGACTTTAGTCTTCTCATTGAGGATGTTCACTGTTACATTTCTGGCAGACTGGAAGTACAGTGGGTTGCCCTGGAATGAAACCACAAGAGCAAGCACATGAGACTGGGACAGCTGCCCAAGACCAGCCTGCCTGAGACACCTGGAGCTCTGCCTAATGCTGCTAGGCTGCTGCTGATGTCTAGAGGTTGGGTGTGTGGTTGAGGTGAGGGCTACCCTGCACCAGCCTTTCCTGTCCAGGATAAAATCATAGTCCACACCTCTGTCTGGCCCAGATGATGTTGCGGAGATGTTTTAGGGATGATTAACTTTACTACTAGTAGGAGCCAACCAACTTGTTATTTTAAAATATTCAGGTGATGTGGGACCTGACTTCAGCTTCCCAAAGCTCATTGTGTCTGAGGAGTGTGGCTAACTGCAGTAGTGTATTTCAGAGTGAAGTCTGCAATTTTACACACAGCTTCAGGTGACTTCAGTGGGTGACTGTGTCTGCCTATCACACAGGTAGGGTGAGGAAACCATTCCCAAGGACTATGAATGAGAAAAACCTTATAAAGATGTAGAAAGTGCCTTTCATCTCTACTTACTCATCACTTACAAATCACATCCAGTATTACATTCCAGGCTGGGATATCAGCTTGGAACCAGACCCATCCCATCAGCTTTGGAGATACATATCAGGTGGGAGATACACTCCCCATTTGACCACACAGATTTCTACCTATTTTTTTTTAAGTTTTAAGTATCTCTGAGAGAAGAGCTAGCACAGCTGTTTACACAGAGGAGCCACACAGCTACCTGGCAGCATTCATCTCAGGTTTTTCTCCCACAGAGCGAAGCCAAAGAGAAGGCACAGAGAAAACCATCTGGCTCCTTCTGTGAGCAAATGCATCCAAGACACCTGGGAACTTGTGTTTTCTACAGGCAGCTCCAGTCCACACAGTTGGTTTCTCAGGGGCTATTAGCCACCTAAGGCACTAGCACAGGGTGACCCCAACTTAAACCAGCCAAAGCCCTAATGTGCAAGGTGGGAATTCACTGCTAGTGTAGTTTTGTAATGTATAAACAGACAACTGATTAAATTAGCCAACTGGCCAAGCCACACATTTGTAAGAGGGGATAAAACAGCAAGAAAATCAGCAAGGAGTTGAAAACTTTAGGTCTGTGTGCTACCTCCACCAACATATTTTTCCAGTTTTTCGAAATGTCTCCATTAGGAGTGGTCAGGATGGGGCCAGAGGATCATGCAAGTTATTCAGAACAGTCATGTTCTCCTAGCCTCCTGGATTTATAAGGAACACAACTAATATTTGCATATGTCCCATTTTTCTGCATCATGGCAAGTTGTCTGCATGTGAAATGTAACAGGAGCACAGGAATGCTCTCACGGGAGTCCTGTGATGGACTAGAGCTTCCAAGAAGACCTCTAGTGATGGGTAAACAATTCCCAGCCATGACGGCAGAACAAACCTCAAAAAACTAAACCAAAACCAGCCTCACTTGGGACCAAATAGTCACAATCGGTTGCATGAACTGTTTGTGCTGCATGAACCCATGGGATCAGCCATTCAGAAAAATAGGGGGAAATGGGATTTATGAGAGCAATTATAATTTGACCACTATGGCTACAATCAGATTTATACAACTAGATAAAAATAATTACAAAAAATATTCCACTTCATAATTTCCAAACCTTGGAATAGTTTCAGAAGCTCTTGGTATCTATGGTTCCTTATACATGAAATGAGAACAAATCATTTGGAGGTACCTCTATGATGTGTTTGACAGGTTAAGTAATAAAATATATGCAACTGAACTGTGATTAATAAGTTAGAACTAAAGAGCAGTGGTAATGAGTGGTAGTGATTTTTAGTTGTGATCTTCTAGAACCTAGAAATTAATGCTGATTATTATTTTAAGAGCACAGAAAAAAAGGAAGAAGAGATGGTTTCACTTTAATACCCACTTGCTCTGCTATTAATTCTCCACAGCCCTGATCAGGGACCTAATTTGAACATCCTCAGCGATAGCAGTTTAGTGCTACATTTTCATCTCACACAGATGAAGGGTGTTTTTAAAGGCAGGCAGCTACAATCTGCATAATCTATAGTCATAGGGGAGGCTATAACCGCTATAAACATGCTAGATAAAGCACAGAAAGGTCACAGCTTTGACTTGCATTATTTGACCTTTGTGTACAGAGTTATGTAAGTAGCTAAAGTGTTTCGAAAAGGCCAGGAAACATTCTAGTACAAATTCAGGTCAGAAGTATTCTTCAATCCCCATGGCTTTGGAACCCCAGTCCTCATCTGTTTAACAGGAGATTGCACTACAGAAGTACAAGAAGATAAGCCGAGTGGATAATATAAAAAGAGTCACAGAAAAAGTGGCTCTGAAGAAGTCTTACAAGACAAGCTGGTATCCACCTACGAAAGACTTAAAATACATAATCAGACCTTGAAACGCTTACCCCAGCATAGTCATCTCATTCACTGATTCAGAGCTCAGATTCATGCAGCCTTCAAAAACCTAAATTTCCCTAATGGAAGAGTTATGTTTTTATTGGTCTGCAGGGAAGGAACATTTCAAGCACTTAATGCAATGCCCGCTCTCATTTCCATAATTCTTCTTCCATTAAGAAATGAAAAAGAGCTGAAAAAAATGACTCCCTTTCGCTGAAAATTCTGCAGATCTTCTGTCCATCATCTTCTGTTTATGAAGGTAACAACACTGACATCTTTTACACCTGAATGTTTAAAAAGCGTTTCCTCTGTTGCAAGCTTAGTAACGATGCCTACTTCCTTCAATCACACAGAAAAAAAACAATTAAAGCACTAAAGAATTCTTAAAAAGGATTGAAATTATAACTGAAAAGGCAAAATCTTTCACTTCTCTTACATTTTCATGTTATCATTACATAAAATTACGTATTCTGATGCACATGAGCAAGGGGAGATTTAGATCAATATAGCATCTTCACCACAAAAATAATTATACAGTGGAGTAATATTTTCATAAACTGTCATAACACTTGATAGACCAAGAGTGAAAATATCAGCATGCAATAAATAAGCATGTCTGACTCTCATTGTAACACTGTGAGTATGAGACACAGCACATTTCTTAAGTGTAACAGGCAACAATCCAGTGCCAACTGTTTCCAGACAAATAATATTAAAGAAATTAATAAATTTTACACTTAGGATTGATGCAAAGAAAACTGAAGTGGATGGAAATCCGGATTAAGTATTCAGTCTGGTTCAGAAAAGTAGGGGCAATAAGCTTTGTGTCTACCTGTTTCTCTCCTTAATGTTCAACCCAATTCTTCAGAAAAGTACATTTGAGATAAAACTCATCTGATATCACTGATCGCACAATAACCTAGCATTTTTTTGTGCCTGATGCTATCGAGTGTGCTGAGAAATCTCTTTCTCTGTCATTTGTTCATCAACTCTTCACAAACATTACAACAAGGTTTTCCTGTGCCTCTCTTTGCAAAAGCAGATGCTACTCCCTGCCCAAATGTTGCTTCTAACTTGCTTTTTATGCCACACTCAGCTGTTGACCATGTTAGCCTTTTTACAACAACCCTCTGTGAACTGTGTCGTTTCAGTAGAGACCCAGCTCAAGTCCATTTTAGCCATCCCATTGCACTGAACTGTAGCCTTGGTTTAACTTCCTATGCCACTTTGTTAATTAAGGCAGTGCTCACCTCTTTTGCAACAGTTTTTGACATTATTTTTCTATCCAGTGGTTCATTGATCATTTGGCTGCAGACATTGGGGCGGGGACATTGATGGGAACAGGATACATTTTTTCCCCCTTCTTCATATTTCCCCTTTTGCTTCTCATTTATTTCAAGTACTTTTCTTGCAGGACAATAGTGGAGGATCCCAAGCTGCTCTGGGCTGCAGCTCCATTTCATGGGGCAAGTGAGGCTGGGATCTCTTAAGGATTCTCTGGGCTGATCACTTACTTTCAGGCCGCAATGAATCTACTGTTAATCTCTGCAGGAGATTCTACACAGTAAATATATTGTTCTGCCTCTTAATCCAGCCCTTCATTAGCAGGCACAGTAGCTTAACAGCAATGCAAATGTTTTTAGACACACAAAAGGAGTTGCCACAGCTACTCAATACATCAAAAACATTGAACAAATGCTGCAGAGTAAGAAATGTGAAGTGTGCAAAAACATGTCAAAACAGTACAGCTTGTTTCCTGACTAAGCAGTGAAATGTCCAGTAAAACACAGAAGACTTCACAAAAGGTATTGATTGACTGTTTGCAAGGTTAAACACATGGCAAAACAAGCCCTAGCAGCAAACTAGCTGTCTTGCTTTGGCTCACTTTAGAAGAGATGCTAAAAACTCCTAGATCAGAGACTAAACCAGAAACACTGTTGACTGACAACCTTAATTTGCAGCTGAAGCAATCCTGACCAGTGTTGTCTTTAAGGAACTTCAATACTCTCACAGATGTCCTTAAACTGTTTTAGGGATTTACTAAAAAATATTTGGAAATCCTTTTATATATTAAGGCAATTTTAAAATACTGCATCACAGTCACTGTAATTTGGATGGTCAAAAGGACAGCTTTGATCGGGTCCTGTTCTTCCTGTGGCAATTCTTCAGCAGTTGATTCCTGAGAAAAGCACTGTAATTCAAAGCCTTCATATAGTAAGTGCAATTGCAGCTTGTGGAAAGAATGGCAATGCTGAATTTCCTGAGGAATTCACAAAGTAGTAGGAAAAGTTAAAATATTAAAACATAATCCAAGTTGGCAAGGAACAATCTGTAGAGAAGCCACTCATAGCACCATTTCCCTGTCCAACAGTACCTTTCACTGACATTATGGAAAGAAAAACCAGCTCTCTATGGCTAGATGGTCAGAGGGCAAAAGCTCATTTTCTGTAAAGCAAGCAGCCAGCCCACTATTAGAGCAAAAGCTCCCCTTCACCCTGCCTATAGCCACAAGCTGCACATTCACTTGTATGCACCCCTGAGGGCTGTTTTAAGGAGCTGCTGATAGAGGGGAAGTATTTATGTGGGTTATAACAAATATATTCCTTTCTTGAAGTCCAACCAGTCCCACTACACCAATAGGTAAAAGTAATAACAATAGTAACAACGATACTTTCTCTCCTGCACATGTATTTTCCCTTGGTAGGGACAACTCAGAGCTGCACAAGGTCATGTCTCCCAGTTTCTGTGTGGTTTGGAGTCATAACTATCCACTGCCCATGAACTGAGACATTGAACAATAATTTCTGGGCTCTAGAGATGTCCTTCAACAAAAATTGTAAACTGCTAATGAAAACCTACAAAAACATCACCTCTATAGTACTTCCCCATGGAATAAGACCCAGAAGCACTCACTTCCTGGGACACAGCTCTGCAGGTGAGCTCGCTGCAGTTGTCAGACATGCCCTGAGACCTACCAGGAAAGCTGACTTCTTAACCTTTACTCTGCTATTTTTTGTCAGTGGATAGAGAATAAATTAGTATTGCTGACCCAGTTTTGCTTGTTCCTATATGACTTGTTCATCCTTCAAAGGGAAGCACCAGGAATACTCTCACTGCACAACACCAGAGAATTTCTTAACCACATAGATCTCCAGAACATCCTGTAATCTCTGAGTCAAAAAACCCGCAGACCCAACTGTGGACTTCTTTCCCCAACTCCTACCTTGAGAACAGAAACTCTTTTGGTGAGTGTCTGATGCTGGAAAGCTCAGATGTATCCCCATAAAACACAAAGATTAAACACTGGACAGATCTCACTTTGTCTGAAGAAGACAAACTGGTATCTAGTGAATGAAATCCCTCCTACTGGGAAGAGTAGCCTGGTCTTCACCCACAGCACTGACTGGTACTCCAGGCCAACTATCTCTGTTTCTATTTCAAAAGTAAAGCCATTAGCTCTTCCTCCTGTTCTGATCTAGCTCCCATTTTGCCCAGGAGCCTTCTGGCACAACAATATATGTAATGTGGTTAAATCCCTAGGTGGAGATTGAAAATTTCCCTTAACATGATTTCAACATACTTTGTTGTTTAACCACTGAGTCTTTTTTGATCTTGATTTAGTCCTTCAAATGATTGAATATAATGTCCATGTAACTAAATCTCTTTTTTAGTAAAACTTCTGATTTGACAGCATGAGCTCTTCACAGAACAACGAAGCAAACTGTGAATGGAGTTGGCAACAGATTACAACAGGTGCTTGAGTCTAAAGGTGATCTCTGCTAGGAAAGATCAATAGGCCCAGTGCAG
Source organism: Upupa epops (assembly GCA_013397515.1). Lineage (NCBI taxonomy): Eukaryota > Metazoa > Chordata > Aves > Bucerotiformes > Upupidae > Upupa > Upupa epops. The sequence continues at coordinate 398,218 of VZRI01004830.1, forward strand.
AGATAACAAAATGTAGTTTGCATCCTCTTCTTCCAGGAAACAAACTTTTTATAGAAAGGTAATATGTCCGGGTCATACAGCCAAGTAAGGAAGCTGATACAGCTCTTACCTGCAATTGACACTCAAAGATCATCACAACATCATGAGCTGTGTTCCAACTTCTAACATTTTATTAAGTATTCAAATGCTTAAAACAACAAGAAAAATCAAGCTCCTTCTATACAAACAAAGCATATTCACCTTCATAGAAAGATATGCTTTACAGTACCATGATGCTGAGAAAATACTGTTTCCACAGAGTGTGATGTATTTTAATAGCTAAATAGTGCACATGTTGGAACATTATGTCCAATGCCAAAACCCCCCCTTTTTTTTTATGGAATTCATTGAAGTTCATTTTAATAACAACTGAAACAAAAGGAACATTTCCCACTCCTGCATTAAAGCAATTGCATCTCTGACTCTTCCTTCCATAGCACAAAGAAGATAGCTGTGTGATATGAGATCTAGATGACTGGTTTCTGCTTTTGGATGGCTACCCAAAGGGGTTTGCATCCCTCAAAGTGATTTATTTCTGGCAATCCAGGGGGTTCTCTCTTTATAAGAATACTTGTGATAATCTCATGAACACAGTGCTTTGAGAGAGTGCCTGCTTGTTCAAGATGCCTAATCAACTGTGTTGCAGCCGAGACTCTTCTGAAAATTAAATTACACCATGTCTACTGACATTAAACAAACACCAAAAAGTCTCTAAGATGTGACTCCTTAGAGATCTCATGCCTTGAATTCTCTGTTGTTTTCTTCTCTTTTTTACTTCATTAACCTATGATACCAGAAGCACCGCAGATGACATGATAAAACCAGTAGACATGCATAAAAATAAAATTCAACCATACATGTTGGATTCCTATTCAGCATCTAGGGGAGTGGGAACTATAGATTTATAACATCTGAAGGCTGCTGCACATTCACAAAACTTCGGTATTTGTAGGACTGAACTGAGCGTTACTGTCTTCAGGAAAACTCTGATGCATTAAGGATGCTCAGCACTGGGACTCCTCAGCAAGAGACTTTCAGACAACAGCTGAAAAGAAACAGCAAAACTTGCAAAATAACTAAATAATTCTCAAGCATTTCACTGCACTCAGGGTTCACCCAAAGGTGTTATACCAGAGTCGATCAAATATGTGCTGATGTTTAACTTTGCATCGCTAGGGGATGGCTTTCTGTTGTACAAGCTAAGCAGAACTTGAGAAACTGTAATGTTTTTAAACAGGAGAACAGTGATGTTGGATTCTCAGCACATTGATCAGCACGTCCAGTAAAAATCAACCAAGGATTCACTAACCATTTCAATTTACTTGAATTCTTCTGCACAAACAACAAATCACAATTGCTGCTCAGCGGCAGCTTGCACTGATCTGATCCCTGTCTACAGGAGGTGTTATAGCAGTGGGCTATGGATTTGTGCTAAGTTATAGCCTGTTTCCGCCATGGGCTATCCTAATTATGGTCAGACTCCAGTGGTGACAGAGCTGCTGAAATGAACACACTGTAGACAGGTACAGGACCATAGGAGAGAGGGAGAGAAAAGAAGAGAGAGCTCTGCTGAGGTTTAAAACCTTCTAAATCATCCAACTATATAGCTACTCCACTGCTCGTAACTTTTACTCCAGACAAGTGTGCAGACCTCTGTTCATGTGTTTTCATTTTTATGGCTTTTCTAGTATGCCTGCTGCCTGCCTTAAACATCTTTTAAAACCGCTGGTAAATCATACCTCACTATCTATAAAAAGCATTTGAAGGCAAAATTATATAGAACTGGTAACTTCTGAGTTACTTCTCAGTGTTACTTAGACCATACAATGACTAGAAACAATTAGGATCTCACTGGGTGAAGTGAATACCCATGAAAGAGTACATATGGTTAATACTCTGAAAGACATTGTAGTATTTGCCAGAAGTGATCAGCAAAGACCCTGGGTTCTGCAGTGCTCACAGCACCTTTCAGACATTCTGTTACTGTACTGCACAATGCTGAGTTATATATCCAGATATTTTCCTCCAGGAAGGCTAGGAACATGGATAAGTCTCAACATCACTTTGAAATTATAACTTGCCTTTGCTGCATGTCATGGGTTGTGTATTTCTTGTATTAGATTATGAATGGCTGTGCCAGCTTACGTACAGCACAAAACACAGCGAGATCCTAGCAGAGGCCCCTTGTGTTACAGAAATTCAGCTGCTGATAATAAGAAGGAGGGAAAACATTTCCATCTGTCTGGATTAGGAAAAAAGAATTCATGAGTCTCTGATTCATCTGCATCCAATATGCTGATATGTAGACAATACTTATGGTCACGTAGACATAAGCAAGGTAGCCAGCAACAGAAATCAAATCAATCACAGATCACAGCATGTGATTTGCCTAATTATGGGTAACACCTCACATTTTTTTCATCGACGCAAAAAGCACTTTGTGAATGAGCAGATGGCATTGCTAGGGGATGGCACCATCCTCGACAGTTGCAGATGCAGAGCATTTACACAGCATGCTGCAAAAAATGACACAACACAAGCTGCTTCCTGGGAAAAAGATTCAAATTGAACAAGTGTCACCAAACAAAATACACGTATTTATTGATGTTCTGAACTTATCTGATCCAGCCTCTCTCCTCAAATCAAATACATACACAGGCCAGGGACTGATGCTATCTCGACATCATTAAAGTCTCTTAGATAGAACTGCCACGTGAGCTTCCTAGCACTGAAAAGCAGAGATGCAGACCAACTCGAGTCTAGTTCCAACCTGCAAACAATTTAAATCCACACAAGCAGAATCAATAGGAAGAAGCCCTGCAGAGAAAGCAATTACACGACAAAAGCAACTATATTACAGCACTGTTACGGCTGGGAGGCAGGATGCAGAAGGCCATCCTCACTTCTGTGATTACTCAGTGGAGTTCTCTCCAAAGCACCTGGCCTGGGGAATGACAAGGTTCAGCCCAGACATGCACTTGCACTCGAAGCATTTCTGTTTCTGGGCTTCTGTTGCAATTATAAGGTGGTCTTCATGAGACCTGTCCTTAGGTTTGCTGCGGTCCATAGGCTAATGTGAGGCTGTGCATCAAGAAACCTGTTTGAAGGGCTTGGTGTGCTTACCTTTTCAGTAGCTTCATGGGAGTAATCACCTCATTTCCTGGACCTGGAATTATTTATTTATTGGAGACTGTGCATTGTGGCTGCACAAGACACAAAGAAAGATCATTCGACTATTCCTGGTGATAGAAAATCCAGGTTTTTCTAGTCAAATCCTTGCCTATATTTGTGGTGTGTGTGCGTTTTTTCCCAAGCTTGCTGTAAGCACACACACTGGCATGAGAGGCTTGAAGCAGCTATAAAGTGATTGATGAAAACCATATTTTGGCCTTGTTGTGAGAATATTTGTTGTAGAAATATACTCAGTTAACTCTGTAGAGGCATATCAAGGAAAGTGGGAAGGATGGAAAAGAAAGGCTGGACCCACAACTGTACCTCTGATACCAAAACAATCTTATCTGCTTTATTTACGATACAGGGTTTCAGGGGCAAAAAGCATTTGCACAAAGTGTATCTGAATTGCTTTTTTTCTAACCACTTTATTTCTTCTGCTGCAATGATCAATACTCAGCTTTAAGAAAGGCGCTCTGTTGGTCTACATGACTAGACAGAGCCTTTCTCCCAGGAATAAACAGAGAGTCCAAACTCTGACCTGCAGTGCCACAACTGTATGAGTTAGTGTCAGACAGGAGCTGCCTCAGAGAGGAAGGACCACAGACCTCCTCTGTCTCAGACAGTGGAACATGTAAAAGCCAAGGCAGTGGTATACTTGAAAGGGTAAAATGACAGACACAGCTAAGCGGGTGACATGAAATTGGATTGATCTGGAGACAAGATGCCACATCAAGCTGGATGTTGCTGCTCTGAACACATCTACCTGCAGAGCTAAGACAGAAAAGGTCTGATCAATGGGACAATTGCCTGAGCAGGAGTAGGGTGCCCTGTGTCGAGATTTGACCATATCATGTGGCTGACATCCAACAGACATTCTTGAGTATCTGCTTCAAGGTAAAGAGAGCAGAGGAACACGGGGCATTGCCATGGTACAGTGCAGATGAGTAAAAACTCATCCCAAACCTACACCGCTGGGGAGCTGCAGAGTGGTATTTCAAGAGATGTCAGGCTCACAGAAAGGTGAGCAGATGCTTTTTCCATGCCTGGGAGAAGACAGGAATGTTGTTTGGGGAAATAGCAAATAAAGGCAAAAGCAGCCAAAGAAAATAGGATATGTGAAGGTAAAATAGAGCACAAGGAAGAATACAAACACCAATGACCCTGGAATACTCTTTGGACAATCAGCAGGGTGACTCAGCCTGTCTGGTTGTCTCCATCTTCAAACAGAAGGCATTTACCTCCCCATGCTTTTATTCCTGAAGTTCTTTCAAAACTGTGATGGAATAAAACCAATCAGTGAAGACACTAGATCAGTGGCTCCTAGCAGGAAAGGGCACAAGGAGGCTTCTGCCTGTGGTTCCTGTTTCTTCTGCTTCAGCTAAGCTGCACTTCCCAGAATACTGCTGCATAACGGATGATGTTGCAGTGTGGAGCAAAAAGCCTGCTGCCCTCCCAGCTGTGTACCAACCTTAGGTTCATCACTTATAACTAACAATTGGGATCTTAAGGAAATGTATATAACCAAAGTCAGATTTCAGAGTCAGAATCATTGAGGCTGGAAAAGACCTCTGAGATCATCTATCCCAGCCTATGACCTAATGTCACGACATCAGCTAGACCATGGCACTAAGTGCCATGCCCCATCTTTTCTTAAAAAGCTCCAGGGATGGGGACGCTACCACCTTCCTGGGCAGTCCATTCCAGTGTCTGACCACCCCTTCTGTGAGGAAAGGCTTCTTAAAATCCAACCTAAATGTCCACTAGCAGCTTCAGGCTCTTGCCCTGTTGCTAGGTGCCTGGGAGAAGAGCCCAACCCCCAGCTGACTATAACCTCCCTTCAGGTAGTTGTAGAGAGTGGTAAGGTCCCCCTGAGTCTCCTCTTCTCCAGGCTAAACAACCCCAGCTCCCTTAGGCTGTCTTCATAAGACTTTCCCTCTAGTCCCTTCCCCAGCCTTGTGCTTTCTTCTGGTCCCACTACAGCACCTCAACCTCTTTCTTGAAGTGAGTGGCCCAGAATTGCCCACAGTACTTGAGGTGAGGCCTCACCTGGACACTGGAGACTGGACAAGGGGTCATAGTCTTAAGCTCCATTGGGGGAGGTTTAGACTTGACATTAGGAAAAGGTTTTTCACTGAAAGAGTGATCCGGTTTTGGATCGGGCTGCCCATGGAGGTGGTCNTCCTGGTTCATATTTAGTTGGTTATTTACCAGTACTCCCAGGTCCTTCTCTGCCAGGCCACTCATTCCCCCTTCTACAGCTCTTCTGGGGGTCAAAAATGTAGACCAAAATGTAGGAGCCTGCACTTGGCAAGTGCTCAACACATTTCAAGATTACACATCTGTAAACTATGCCCATGGTTAAATACAGTTTGATTGAAGCCTAAATCAACTGTTCCTTGACAAGACACAGAAACACAGACTAGTAGGGGTTTGGAAGGGACCTCTTGAGATCACTTAGTCCAACTCCCATGCTGAAGGAGATTCATCCAGAGCAGGTAGCACAGGTGGGTTTTGAACGTCTCCAGAGAAGGAGACCCCATAACCTCTCCAGACAGCCTGTTCCAGTGCTCCATCAAAGTAAAACCTTCTTTCATTCTGTTGAGATGTACACCATTGTCCTGTGTCAGAACACCTACCTCTGTTACTAGATTTATAGCTATTTTTATCACACTTGTTATGTCCTGCACCCCTACACTGTGCCACTAGCACTCACATGGGACTGTTTCCTTCTGAAAGATGCTGGTTTACATGGAAGTAGAGGGCCAGGTACAGCTTCAGACAAACAGAGATCAAAAATAGAGATGTTCTGGCCAGGGAGATGTTAATAGGCAAAGAAATGTTGAGTTTTTCTTTCAAAAGCAGAAAGTCAGTTTTCCAAAGATTCTCAACAAATTTGCCCTGAAAGAACAGAAGCAAATTTAGAGTTGTTCTTGTTTCCCTACGTGATTCTTCCTCCAAATCCAACATCTGTCATTTAGAAACAGAACCATCAGAGAAACTCTTATTACTGGCTTAGCAACCGGTGAGTGAAACCTGGAAGGTCTGTCTTTCCTTTCCTGTTGCAAATCAAAGAACACACAAATGGAACTGTCTCTAAACCCAGTTGTGTGTGCCTGCACATCTAATGACAGCACAGCTTGTCTTGTCAAGTAACGCTTGCCTTACAGAACACAAAACTGCTGCCAAAATAGTTTTGATCAGCAGAAGAACTGCAAAAGTATTGGCTACCCTGCTGTAAGAAGACACAAAGTTCTACTCTTGAGGCTTCTTGGAAATATCAAAGAAATGTTCTTTTTCTGTGTAATTGGATCTTGCTATTTGCCTTTCAGCATTTCCTTTGGCTACTTGTCTCCGTCTTCTCTCTATCCATACTATCTAAACTTTGTAACTTTTAGCATTAGTAAGTTGGTTTTATATTTCAGCTTTTCCAAAGCAGACGGAATCCTGATTGTCAGCAGCGATGTCTAGGCGTAGCAAATCCTTAAACTCGAGGCCTTTGCCCTTAAGAGAGAGAAAGGCAGCAGCACACAATCACATATGTTTTTCCCTGAGCCCTTTCAGGTGCTTTGTAAGGCTTAATTTTTTTCTGGGGCTACAGCTTGTTAAGGTGAAATCTGGATCAAGTTTTGGACTGAAAACTCAAGGCTACTCTCTGAACATTTTCAGTTCCGAGGGCTGACTCAGATCAGCTGTAGTCAACTACCTGCAGAGCTTCTCTTTAAACAGTAATAGCTGTCCAGCAATACGAGCCCGCAACAGAAATCCCCTGATCAGGATCAGTAGGTTGGATTGATGTGTCCCACACTCATGAATCCATGCTTTGTTTTTAACACATTAAAAAAAGGACCAGATAAAGCTTCTGAAGATGTTGAAGCCTGTAGGAATACTGAGAGGCCATAATAAATGGCTAATTGAGAAAAACACTTATACAGCAGCTTCCCAGTTATTCGGGAGGTAGCCAGCAAATTCAAGATGCCAAACCGAAGCTGGAATGACAGACAGTAGAGGAGTGGGAGTGGTGCATGTGCAAGGAAGGAAACTGCCAAATTCATTCAGCTCAGCCCACTTTTTCTTTCAACTTTAAAATCAATAATTCCACCTCTTTTCTTTTTCCTTTTGGGGGAATAAACAAAATCAAATGCTTATTCTATTCTTTTAGCTTCTAGCACTGGCACTCCTGCCCGCAGGCACACAATTCAGTTGAAAACATGATGGTAGCTGATTTGCAGCACGTCTGTGAAAATATCACAAACTTCAGCCCCACTGTCCTCCTCTTCACAGCTGAAACGCAAGGGATTTCTGGGTTCACAGCAAAAAACAACGAGAAAGCTTAGAGGCCACAGAGCACCCAGCCTTAACCCCGTGGCTCACTCTGAGCTGTGATGCACATCACTTGTTTTTATGACCATGGAGTCCAGCTGCAAATGTTTAAAAATGAAGAGGCGATGGGAGTTGGATCAGAACAGCAAAACACACACACAAGCTGAACAGCTCCCCTCTCCTTGCTCAACCAAGTCATGCAGAGAAATCTCACCTGTCAAAGGGAAAAAGTCAAACCCATCTCCTTCATGTTGAGCTCCAGAGCTGTTAACTAGGGCCACATCAATTACATGGCCCAAATGTCCTCCCTAGGAGGTGTGAAGCACTGACTATAAATTGCTTATTTAGTTTGTGCGTTCAGGTACTTCTGCACTGACCACATTGGGTTTTCTGGACACAGAATCTCTGCTGATGTTAATCCTAAGGAAGTCCAACCATGCTGTTCCCAGAGTTGGTTCAGAGGTGTACCCATGATGAAAATATAGATAAAAGTCGAGGTAGGTAGCCCACTTGGCACAGCTGATTGACTTTAATAGGTGTTGATTACACTGCTCATATTGCATGAAATTAAAAAGCTTACAAATGTTACGAGCCATTACCCTTCCATTTAAGAGAGCTTATGACAAGTTAGCAACATTTAATGAAATCCTCTTCAAAATGCCATAGGCAGCCTCCTCGCGATTTTGTTTTGAAATGCAACTTGTGGAGTTATTTCAAAAAGTTTGTTTACTTGAGAGCTTCCCCTCTTGCTCTTTTTCAGGATGCTCTGATTTTGCAGCCAGGGGGATACTTCAGTTTCCTGTTGTGTTCTTAGTGAGTGGCACAGAAGACCAGCTCCTTGGACAAACAACAGGGAACAGACAAAGCAAGCTTTAAAATCCTGGTGTTACTGGAGATACCCTTCAGTCAGATGACAAATTTTCTGTCAAAACTCAAAGCTGAAAGACTTCAGGCCAAATTCACCATGAATGTAAAAAGGAAGTGTTTCCACAGTTGCTGTAAAATTTATTTAAACTTTCACCTTTTCAGCACACTGGGAATATCACAGAGACACTAACTGCCCCCGAAGCACTGGGGTAACCAGTGTTCAGCTTGAACTGGATTTTATTGCTTAAAAACGAAACTTATTAAGAGGAAAGGCATTGGAATGGACTGTCTGGGGAGGCGGTGGAGTCTCCATCCCTGGAGGTGTTTTAAGAAGAGGCTAGATGTGGCAGTTAGTGCCCTGGTCTAGCTGATGTGATGATGTCAGATTGTAGACTGGACTTGATGATCTTAGAGGTGTTTTCCGACCTCAATAATTCTGTGATTTTGTGAAAGCACATCAGTTTTATAAATCCCACTGGACACTCAGCCAACTGCCATGCATGGATTCACTTCTGCTTTGTTAACCAATGGCAACAATAGTCACACATCAGGTGAGGGCACTTCTGCCAAAATGATGCTTTTTTGCAGCTTGCTCGGCTGTTTCTGTTTATTTTTACTATCTGTCCTGCTGACTGCCAGCTCTCCTGTCTGTTGATAGCTGTCAGACAAGCAAAACTCAAACTGACCAAAGTGAGAGAGACATTTATAGCAAAATCAGACTGGCACAGAATCCAGCAACACGGTATCTGGAGCGGTGCCATGATGAATGCTGAACAATCCCTATAGAGGCAGTATGAGACAGCCAGGCATGGCTGCAAGCTTTCTTCTGTTGGCTGTGCCATCACTAGCAATTTTGCTCTTTTTTGAATTGTTAGGACTTTTCAACAATATTTTAACAGCTGCTGCCAAAAATCAACCAAGAAGCAGCAATATACAGAGATGCAGTTGAGAAATGTATGGTGCTGCAGATGCTGAATGTGGATAGTGTGATTTTTTTCTGCCTGAAGCTACAGTGGCAGCTGAACTGCCACAGAGGCAAAGGCCAAGAAAGCAACATCTTCAGGAGCTGCCAGGAGCGTTTGTAGACTTGTTCATACTGCAGTGTGCAAAAACCCACATTCCTCCCTTTGAAGAACTGGTCAGTAAGGGAACAGTAAAACATTGGTAGGAGTAACGGCCAAAGAAGTGGTGGGAGTGCGCAGGCACTGCTAACTGACAGCAGCATGGTGAGACAAACTTAATTTCCACCCTATGATGATTTCAGCGAGTGAGCTGAAATCCTTAAGCACTTTGCTAGACCAAATGATCAGGAACTAATTCAATATCCTTTTATTGCTCTGTAAACTCTGACAAAGGAAGAAAGGAATTATTCTGTCTCCTTCCTCAAAAAATAGCAGCCTCCTGTCATACTATCTATCTCAGCCTTCACTGAAAGCAAAATTTCTACTACACAGTTTGAGCATCATACCAACTTGCAATTATCTTGCCATCTGCATTGCCTTTCCTCATGGGTGAATGCTGCCTTTTAATCCAAATTAGCATGTTATATTGTTTATAAATATGTATCTGGGCTATGAGGCAGGTATGCCCCATTGTGGGCACATGTCACTGTTTAATCCAAATACAGGGCTTATTGTTTTTCAGCGTGTATTTTTAGCTCTGAAGCAGGTAGACCTGCAGAGCAAATAATACAAAAAGAACACATCCATTACAGAACTGCTTCTGTGCTTTAAAATTACACCACTCTTCTTCCAGATCTGAACATACAGAGACAAGTACATTGGCAATATAATTATTTATCACTCTTAAAAGCTTCCTTTAAAATTTCGATCATTCAAATACTGACTGAGGAAAATGAAAAGCACAGACAAGCATATTTTATGCGCTTGCTAGTCTAGCTTTTATGCTGATGAGAACTTACTAAACACCAGTAAGGCGAAGAGCAGTTATCAGCCCTGATTCACAACTGTGATTTTTTTAGGGCTAACAGATGCCCATGTAGAATCACAGCCAAAAGTTAATGACAGGTCCAGTCCTTCTTCCACTGTGGTCATCAGCTATTTTTGCAGCTTCAAATGGGACCGGGCTTGGTCCAATACTCTGAGTGAGAGCACTGCCCTCAGTCAGATGTTCATTGCCACAAACAATGAGCAGAATAGGGACCTCTAACATCACTCAGAGAAAGCAAAATAAAAAAAGACACTGTATTTTGCCTCTAGCTTTTTTCTTCGATGATTCTTCTTTTGAATTCTTGTTTCTGTTGATTAAAAATAATGACTGGCAAACCTTCACCATGAAAACAGCTAAATACATTAAGAAGTATCTTCTAAAAGATACTTAAAATTGCTTCAAAATCTGTTCAATTTTGCCATCACGTGTACTTGTGCAACAACCAAATATCTTGGAGCTTCTCTAGTTATAAGAGGACAGACAAGCAAGGTTGGTGCCCATGTTTAGGTCTCTATTCCCAGACCCATCCATCAGTATGAGAGCCTGCAAGAGAGCTGCATGGGCAGGGCCCCAGCCGAGAGCTTTATTTTGTAAAAAATCCTTGTCAGGCGAATCTACACTCGTTTTCAAAAGGATTTTGGGTAAGAAAATTTAAGCCCACATGTAAACATTTGGAAACTGAGGCTGATGGTTGATCTTTTTCTCTCTATGCACTTGAAATGAGCATTGAAAGGGCAAAACCATCCTAATCCTATCATGGCAATGTCTTTATCTGTTTCCTAAAGCTGAGATTATCATCACACTGGTTGTCACACAGCTCCTGAGAGAAGTAATTCACTTGATTTTCCTGTACAATCACATCACAGGATTTTATTCCTATTGTCATTGGAATGGAAAATGCACATAGCCTGTTCTCTGTCTTGTCCCTTTAAAATTACTTACAGACTCGCATGCGGCAAGCTTCAAAAGACCGCAGCTGCTCCAAGAAATGTATATCTGTGGTCACCCTAAGTTTCAAACAACCTGATCATTAGCAGCTTCCCAGGAAAGGAAGGAAAATTTCCAGCTTTAAATTTCTATTCAAATAAAGGCAACGAAAACCAAAGACCACAAAACTATTGCAATTGCTTTCCAGCACATAAAATTAACAATTTGTGCTGCTGCGTGCAACTTTCAGTCAAAGTTTGTCTGATTTATAAGCAAGCAGATGGTTCATGCAATAGTTCCCAATAAATTATAACGGTTAGAAAGACAGCTACATTTTGAGAGTGACAGTGCAGCCGAGCTACAGATGGGTTTATAGATGACCCTTCCAATTTTTAATAATCTCCATAATTTATGTGCAAGTAAGGAAATGTGAGGATTCCTAATGCACTTTCTTGACTAAGTACAAATCACTTTTATTTATGCAGGCAATACTTCATGGTCCAGTTAACTTCTTAATTAAAGGCAGCAAGATGCTCATGTACCATGCAAGTGGCATGGAAAACACTGTTTAGTGTGCAGTATGTTCAGCTGGGAGTTTGAGATGCTCTGAACACTCCTGGAAAAGGGAATGCGTCTATCTCATTTCTTTAAAACAAGACTACAAGGGTATGAACACTACTACCACCAGTTAGTAATCATTAATCTCCTGATAAACTTCATGTTCATGTTGGAATAAGGTTGTATTTACTTACAGTCCCTAATGCTTAGAAATAGGCTGCCAGTCCCAGAGGCACTACAAACCCAGTATGACTGAGTCAGGACTAGGATGGGGAAACAATATGAGCACACCTTCATTATACAAAGAGAGGGATTTGGGAGGTCACTCTTGAGTGGGTGAGGAAAAAGGATAACAAGCCTGGGGGATATAATCCCTGAGAGAGAAGACAGTAGTGATGCACAAAACATGTCTGGAAGCAGCTTTTTCTAAGTTCATGTGAATGGTTTTAATGGAATGAGATCAAACCACATTGGTTCAATCCTTCTGTAGGCATTTCTGAAGGTACCCCCAGAAAGAGGCCATCAGTGTCACACCAGAGTACAATAGATTCAGTTCTTCTTGGTTGAAATTTCAGTTGCAATGAGTTGCCTTCCAAAAAGTTTCACAGCTAAATGCAGCTATTCTGTCCAGAAGGTGGTGAAGGGATCAGTACCTGCTGCAGCTGTCAGGCATGATGACAGAAACTTAGAATTTTCCACACAAACAGTCTCTTGGAACGACATTTGAGGACTTTTCCTCCTCTCTACACTTTTGTCTTCCCTTCCTGCCAAATTAATTTGAAAAATAAATCCACTTTTAAGTGGAAACCCAAACTATCTTCAAACTAGAAGGCACAGCATCTAGGAAAGCAAGTCTGTGTGGAATTTTAATTAAAAACTTCCTGGGACTTGAAAAATGCAGCAGAGAAGAAAAGATACCAAAAGAGTGACAAACCCAGGCTTTCAAGAATTATCACAATTCAAAGCTTTGGAGATATTTCAGCAGGCACTGCCAAGCTCTTCCTGCAGTGTGGGAACAGCACTGAGAGATACACGAGTGGGAAAACACTACAGAGGTCATGAGACTGCAGCCACTTGCAAAATGAGTGATTCTTCATCTGCCCTTTCCAGCAACAGCAGTGCCCCTTTGACTACTGCACACAACCACAGCAAAACTGAATTTGTTAACTGGCTTGTTTTTATTAAATAAAATTGTTCTATAAATAGTCAGCATCTGAAAGTCTTTTGAGCTTTATATAAACCCATTATATATTACTTCACACAACTGTTAGTTGTAATTACACATATAAAAATATTATATAGCAGCTTATTTCTGGGTAGTCTTTACTATTATTTGTCATATGGCTTCTGTTATGCTTCGCATAGTTAAAAGATGTGTTATGCACTTCTGAAAACTCAGAGAAGATTACTATGGGATTAGTATGGACGTTCACCTGCACTACTGAGTGCTGAGTGTAGTGCTTTATTTTAGCAATATTCACCAATTTCAGTATGCTTCCCTCCAAGAGAATAGTGGGTCATACTAGTGTTCTTAAAAAAACCCAACATTATTTAATAATGTGTTAAATTATTCCATAGCCATCCTTCTTTGATATACTGCAATCCTTTTATTTGCCTTCAAGAAAGCAAAACCAAAACAGAACAAGAAAGGGTTTTGCTAAATTCATGTATAGTACAAGAAGGCAGAAGTTGACTGCAATCAATAGAAATGCACTGTTTTTTCTATCCCAATAGTGACTTCAGCATTATCTTGAGCAATCTGAAGCCAGGACAAGCTAGTACTGTTTAACTCCATTGAGGAGATAAAGCAACTATACACAATGCTTATGCAACCATATCACTAATAGAGTTTCCAGGACACATCTACTGAAGCCAGCAGGGATGCTTCAGCTCACTAGGCTGTGGACCAGAGCTTTGGGCTTGCAGCTAGATCCTTCTCTGGGTAAGAGCAAAAGTAATCCTGGAGAAGGAATAAAGCAAGTAACACACACACATCACTGTCCTTATCTGCTATTTCTTGTTCCTTGCATTCATTAGTGTCACTAGAGTGAAAACTAGTTTCAGAGCCTCAAGAAGGGGATAACTTTTGTCCCCCCCGACATATTAAAATGTAGATTGATATGATAATATGAAACCAGTAAACTCCCAGTAGCAAGTGGCTCTCAATTCTCTTAGTAATCAAATATTTCCAACAATCTAAGTGTAGGAAAAGAAATGTAAGTAATGATTTGTCAGTCTATTCATCAAACTGAGCACTGCACCTTTCCCACATATTTTTCATTACAAAGGGAATGACATGTAAGGTTCCACAATTCTGTTTTAATTCAGGGATGAAAACATTTATAGATACGAATGCTTTCTTACTACCTTCTCTTTCTAAATAATTATGCATGTTCAAATCAATTCCTTGACATCTTACAGAGGCTACAACTGTCAGTAACTGGATTGGATACTGTAGTGGCTGTTGCGATCATTATGCTACAAGTTTCAGTCTCTACAAGAACACTGAGATGCTGAGATAAAGGGACATTAACTTTATGTAATTAGCTATCTGCCATTGTTATCAAAAAGGAAGATTGGTATCTGACTCAAATTAACACTTTGGATCAGGACACAAGACAGATGACATCTGAGAAGGATCCTGGAAATTCTCTATAATCGTTTGAGTTATTTTAAAGCTGCTCCAGACAAACAGGATTGCATTAGAGAGAGAAGTAAACGACAATCAATGAAGTACTGCTATGAAAATGCTATTTCAATCACACTTGGGTTCTTTCTTATTTTCAGTTGTTAACATCCTTGCCACTTTTGCCAAGCAGTCTCTTCTAGCAGCAAAGAATTTTAACTCCACATCATTCTAAAACACAACGTGAAATAGGACTGAACATGTAATGTGAGTTTATTGTGCAGCTAACAACAGGTCAGACCCTTGCACCAAGGCATCACCTCTCTGCTGTCTGAGATGCAACTAGTCAAATATGAGCTGGACTTCACAACTGCCCGCTGCCATTCCTCTGCCTGGGAACACTGTGTCTCTCAGCTGAGGGTTATCTCAAGAGGAGACAAAAAGACAGCCTGAAATTGCAAAGGTCCCAGAAGCATTTTAACCGTGGCTCATATAAATTCAACCCATGTATATCAACTCCACACCTGCCCTGATGAGAGAGTATCCAAATGATGTCATCAAAAGACACCCAAAAATAATCTAAATTCCCAAATTACATTTGTATAGAGTGGCTAAAGTACTTCATCCAATAACAAGACTACATTGTCACTTCATGCTTTCTTACTGTTACTGCTACAGAAATGTGAATTCCTTTCTGAACAACTTACTGGTCTTGATCGAATTTCTTTGGCGTAGAGAGGTTTCAAGAATTCTGAATCTCCTTCAAGCTTTAGACCCTTTTCCGTGATTCTCAGGTTCCCCATTCCATCCTAAGACACAGACAAAAAGAAAGAGCCCCATTAGTTACAATTATTAAATTCAGTGGGCTGCCAAGAGCTGATTTTTTTTCTCCCTAGACTATAACATTTAAAGCACTGGGAGGCACTAAAGAATGCAATTACTTGTGTTATCTATCCTTCTAGTTCTGTTTCTGAAAAAAAAAATAATAATTCTATTCAGAACCATCTGCAATGACCCCCAGTAAACCATTTACAGAGATGAAAGACATTCTTTTAAGATACTCACCTCTACTCAGAGATGCAGCGATGCTCTAAGTTAACAGGAAACTATTCGCTGTAATATTCACTAGCCACATGTATATTAATATGCCTTCTCATTCATAGCAAATCCATATAAAGACTGTGATTAATTCTACTGAACTCCATATAGAGAACATGTGATTAATTCCACTGAAATGACAAAATAAGGTTTGGCTGTGTAGGAGTACTGTAGTAAAATGTGGCAGAGAACTCAGACCCTCCTATTTGGGGAAATCTCTGTAAAACATGGACTCTTTGGTGGGATTTGTTTAGGGATGTGGGTCCTTACAGGAAAAAAATATGTGGAAACCTTTTGATTAGTTTCAAGTCTAACAATCTTTCCTGCACTTTTGACACTGTTAAGATGGCACACAGCTTTATTGGAATGTACCTTTATGCAAATATTTGGTCTGGGAGAGGCAATGATACAATAGTTCATCTTTCAGACTGCTCTACTGTGTTAGGCCTTTCTCTCCCATAATAGTCAGCTTAAGACTGGAGCCCTCACTCTATTCCTTGAACATCCCAGCAATCCAAACCTCTACATCCAAACTTCTGGGTCTCCTGAGTCATTCTCTTGCCCTTCAAACAACATTGCAAATTCAATTGGCCAGACATTAAGCGACCAATGTAAGGTGGAATTTCTGTTCTCATTTGGATTTCATAGTTGCAGCTACCAGTGCTCACTCTCTCCCCAGCCATCCCAGGCTCCCCAGTCTCCACTGCCCCCTGTGCTTCTGCGGCAAAAATTGCGACAAATGAAGGCTGCAACCCCCAGCAGATGACTGCAAACATTCCCTTTTCTTTAGAAATTGCATAGTAATGTGTGTTCAAGATGTAATAAACCACCTGACAAACAATAATAGCAAAGAAAATATTTGTCAAAAATTTTTACAAGCTTTTCTTCTGGCTTTTATGTAGTAAGACAGGTATTTGGGTACACTGACACAGAGCAGAATTGGACCAAACTATAGTTCATCTCTACCTTGTGAAAGTCATAACTTTTACTAAGATGAGGAATTTAGGTTAATTTAGGCTGTAATTGCTTAGAAAGGTGTGTAAGAAACACGGCGTGGAGAAGGAACAGCGCAGGTAATCAAAACCACATCAAACACAAGGTACTATTTCTAAGATTCAGGATGATCATCACGGTCTACAAGAATTGAGATAAGCTGGGGTTGTATTCTGAGAAAAAATTGATCTGAAGCATATCTTTCAGTATAAATTTGATTGACCTCACTAGGATTTGAGACTGACCATAGCAAAAGCTGTCTGCACGTATATAAATTGAAATCAGGAAATGAGCAAGAGCTGGGTGGTCGAGATCTGCCATGACAATCTTCAAACATATCCCTAAGGAATCTTTCCACCTGTTTGGTTTTTTTCCCATTTTCAGGCTAGAGAAGCAGGAGAATTATTGCATATGATGCCTCAAGGCCACCAGGATAAGTCAAGATAGTAATAATCAGTAAACCTACAGTAGCTGGAGCTCAGTGTGGAGAGGATATTGTGATGAGGGATAAACATTAACACCTCTTGGCCACAGGATTCATAGTACTGGTGGGAGAGGTGTTGAAAACAAGGGCTATACAGAGGCCACAGGATGGTGATTACTGACTTAGAAATACATATATGCCATAATGACTACATGGTGTTTCAACATGCAATATAGGGACTCTGCATGTATTGCTAGGCATGGCCTTAAACACCAAAAGAGCCACCTCAGCAACTCACTCACAGTGTTTCAAAGATTTTAGAGGAATGGGGTATGTACTTGGGTAAAAGCTCTAAGAAGATAGTAAAAAGACTGGAAAATGCCATACAAATGGCCTTGGAAGTTTTATAATCCAGCTGCAAAAAATAAATCACATCTGTTTACTTCTTATCCTCCCATCACGTGTGAACACCCAGCACCACAAGAAAAACTGCTGTCACTAGAGAATGGCTAACCCAAACAGATCTGCATGAGCTATTATCAAAGCGCACACATTGGGAGAGATAAAAATCAAAGACGCAGCACAGCTCAGCAGTGACACTGGTCTGTTCCAAGAAGAATCATTCCCACAGCACACCCTGTCTAGTCAAGATCGTTCAAGGTAGAACATGGTGTCTTACAAAGGCAGATTCAGGACTGCTAGGCTGTAGAGTGACTGCTGTCATCTCATCTTGAAATGAAAGCTGTAAGTAACCTTTAAATAGAGACACATGCCCAAACTGGTATTGGTGAGGGAAGGGGAATGCAAAATCGGTCCTAAAGGGCCACTTGCTACAGCTTTTTCAACATACTGGCTTATAAATCCTGTGATGGCACAGAAGGGGTTGACTTACCTCAGGTCAAAGGATGAAGGAAGATGAGTGATTGATGATTATGTACCAAAAAGTCCAGATTAACTTTTGATAATGGTCTGCTTCGTGAGTAGGAATTATTACAGTGATCTCCAGACCCTCACATGTTCTGTGCTGCTAAAAAAAACTCTACAGAGAGTATCTAAACAGATATTTCACTAAGCTACAAGTCTTGAGGACTGTTGCAGGGTGTTTTCTGGTTTCATTAAGAAAATTTGCAGGTCATGCAAGCTGGCAGAGGCCATAATGCAAATGCAGGAATGACCATTGCTGGGGCTCGCTCCTGAGCTGAAGTGGGGCAATACTTCACCAGTAGCATTGATCAATGGATAATGGGACTTGCTAAGTCACTGCTGAAGCTACAGCAAACCAGCAATTTTGAGGCTCACAGCTATATTTCATCCTGAGTAGTGATAGAGATGCAGTATTCATCCCCCTCTGTTCCTCTTGTGTGCTTCTTTTTCTTTCTCTCCTTCACCCCCTGTCTCCTAAGTGTCTCCCACAGAATTTTTGTACAGGTAAAACACATCTATGGGGCATTCAGCTCCCACCTAGTAGGTCCTGTATATTCCAAAAGAGATTCCCGGCTTATGGGACAAGGTACTAAAACCAAACCATCAAGAACATTTGATTTATATGATATAAGCAGGTGTACTCTCTTGAAAAAACCACTGATTGGCACAAAAAAGCACTTCCTCATGTAATTCTTCTCAACCTTTGATCCCCGCTCACCTTTCTCTCCTCCTGTGGCTGCCTAAACTAATAAAAGCTGCACTCACCAGCCATTATCTCTTGATTTCCCTGTCTGGGATCAGGATTCAATGCTCAACACTGACTCTTATCATGATTAACTCTCTGTTGCTCCTATTTCTCATGATTAAAGATGACAGATTTTTGTCTGGGTCAGCAGGTGAAAAAACAAGCAAAGGTTGTAGTCAGAGTTACAAGAGTAACCTGGCCTCTGATAGTAAAATCATTATTCAGTTATATTCATTTATTATTTCCAGTTAGAAAAAAAAATAGGTGCTTGTAGAATTACACAGAGGTCCTAAAATATAGATCCATTAGAGAGAAGTCATGGTTTGAAAGATTATCCTCCTTGTTGTTTCAGACAAAGCATCCTCATTCTTGCTAAATTATATCATTTAATAACAAATAAATGTCATACTCTGCCACAGAGAATATATATGAAAGTTCCGATGAATTTCATGGGCTGTGACTTATAAAATGTAGTGGAAAGCTGCCCAGAGTGACAGAGACCAGGAGTTTAATAAACACTCTGTGTGTGGCTGGTATGTATCCTTATTTGCTACTCCCTTGCTTGGCAATGAGGAAAAAAACCCTGCAGTATTGATTACTTAATACACTGACATCCAGCCATCTGTGTTTCCCCTTTGTCTCCCCTCACATCAGCAGAGTTACTGACTTCACTGCACAGGCACAAGTTTCCAGAAGAAAAGCTCTGAACAGGAAGGAGGCTTGGAGTCCAAATTTTGCACTACCACCTGCTGTGCACTATTGGGATTTTTGGTAGGGCATGATGGAAACTTTCCCATCACTTTTTCTCACCTATGCCCCTTCTCCTTTTATGCAGTACCTTGTAAGGGCAGGCATGGAATTTTATGTGCTGTTGCTGAATGCTGTGTGTTGGAAGGAAGCAGCAAGGGTAAGATCCTGAGTAACACCAATGTCATCTTCATGATAAATGGGAAAGGATGATTTCTTTTAATAGCTTTATCACCAATTACAAATAATGGTGTGATGGTGTTGGTGTCAGAGGAAGAGACCAGCACTGCTGTCACCACAAAATGGCTTAGGTTGGAAGGGACCTCAGAGACCACCAGGTTCCAAGCAATGTGGGTATAAGCCACATTGGGTGGGTAAAGCCTAGCTTTTGTAAATTTTTTTTCTTCTTTTTAACCAGTGTGGACTTTTTTTTCAGTTATGTGGCTGGTAGCCAGGAGCTTCAGTTAACAGAATAAGGAAAACCAGCCAACCTAACCAGAGACACGTAATTGCTGTGTAATACCTGGAAGTGGAGTTAGTGCATCGAGCTGGACTGCTTGCACATAAGAACAGGGCAATTTTCCTTTCTGTCTGCCATCCACGGGTAGCTTTATTAGATCAGAGTGGGCTCACGCCACAGCTTAACCTAGTCAAGAATCAGGGCAGTGATAACATGCATTCACCGTGGTCTTTCATGCCAGCATGCTCTGCTCTTTACAAACAATACATTCACCCTCATGCTCCTCTGTGCTCCTTGCTGTTCCCCTGATATTTCTGAGCAGAACGGTAATTTTTTTGTTTATTGAGGTTTCTCTAAGGATTTTAGGGGCATTGGTAATGGGAAACACAGAGATCCAGCTGTCTGCTGGCCACCATTGACATCCATTGGTGCTTCCCCATGCTTTTTCCTGCACCTTCATCCTTTTTATGTTTCCAGCAGAAAAACACCTGCTGGCCACGTTTGGCTCTGTAAACATTTACTTTTTTACTAGGAATAAACTGAAGTTATGTTTGGCAATGTCCTGTGGGAGAGAATTATCTCTGGAGACCGCTCATGTCAGATGGCTGAAACACCTGATTATTGTTGCTTGTATTATTGATTGCTGCACTCTGCATCGCTTCTAGGTATGTGCAAGTTATTACACAGCTCAATACATCCAAAGTCAGGAAAAGAAAAATAGCACATGCAAGTGACCTGTATTTTTCTTCCCCTACTGGGAAGATTTCTGTGGTCTTCTTCTACCATTGACTTGACATGAAATGTTTCCAGATCCCACAGACATAGGAAAGGTCTCTGTAGATAGACAACATTGCCACTTCTTCACAGCCTCAAACACCTACCTGCTCTAATAGGATCTGACCTCCCTCCTTCTCCTCACTTTCTTCAGTTAATTTGTCATCCCAGTGAAGATCCCAGCTGTTGGAAGCCAGGAGAATCTTAACGCCCACCAGCAGCACCACTGCTATAAAGGTAAAGCTGGTTACACACCACAGTCCAGAGCAATATACACTTCCAAGAGAGGAGACAATGTATGACAGCTTTTTCCTCTGACACTAGATGATGTTATGAGACCTCCTTTACAGACTCAGGTCTGTGCAGGCAATAAAGAAAATCTAGTGAGCACAGTGATTCACAGTATTTCTGATCCTACCCCTGTACACACCAGTACATGCTTACGGTTTGAATTGCACTGTGAGGTCTCATGTCCACAGCTGGTATTTATCTGCCTCTGCTACCTGCTCACTGATTTCAGATGTCCCTGTCAGTGCCTTACTGGTGGAGTTTTCATTTGAATGTGATCGGCATAGGATACCTGTACCAAGACATCAGTGAGTGAAGGAAAGTCACCCCAAGCACCTTGCATCACTGCAAGACTGTACATGCCGTCTCCAGGGAAGCAGGGAGACAGATGAAGCACAGCTTAAGTCTTTATAGTTAAATGGTGCAGTAAACCAAAATATAAATTACAAGACTAGGAAGCATCTACTGCTTCACTGCTCCCTCCAGAAGTTCTCAGCATCTGTGAGAAGACACCTCTATATAATTGCTGGCACTGCAGTCATCAGTCACAGGCAGACACGGAGTTGAATGAGCAAAGACCAGCTGTGGGAGTCACCCTCTGGAAAACAACCTCTAGCTGCTATTATAGTTGTATGAGCTATGTAGACACCTTCCACAGATGTGAAGTCATTTGTGATAGCTACTGGAAAGCCAGCTGGCTGCTAACTTATGAAGGAATTATGTGCAAGTGGAGGAAACTACCTTTAGACCATTATGGTTAATGTAAAATTCAGCCTAAATCAAGACTGTACAAATGTTGAGTTGCTTTTCCAGTAGGAACTCCTATTGTATTGAATTCCCCTGCATGACTGCAGAAAAAGGGACAGAAGTTGAAAAGAGGGGGTTCATTGAGGAAAGCACAAGAACTGAGAGGACACCTGACAGTTACAGCAATGAGCTGTGATGTAGAAAATCTTGGCTCTGTTCTTGTCAGACTCACATGCTGTGAACATGTTTGGGATATTTTCCACATGCATGTTCCCATAGCACCTTTCCTCTATCTTCCTTCCACACTGACCGAGTGCTGCTCAGCAGAGCCAATGTCACTTACTAGGAAGATTTCTCAAAGAGAAGGCAAAAGAAACTTAAAGTACTGGCTTTAGGAGAAAAGTCTTAAGAGTGGTGAGAGCATGGAATGTGTTGCCCAGGGAGGTGGTTGGGGATCCATCCCTGGAGGTGTTTAAGGCCGGGCTGGATGAGGCTCTGGCCAGCCTGCTCTAGGATGGGGTGTCCCTGCCCATGGCAGGGGGGTTGGAACTGAATAATCCTGTGTTTCCTTCCAACCCTGACTGATTCTATAACTTCTTCCCAGTGAGGGTGATGGGGCACTGGAAGGGGCTGCCCAGGGGGTTTGTGGAGTCTCCTTCTCTGGAGATGTATGAAACCTGCCTGGACTTGGTCTGGGTGATCCTGCCGTGGCAGGGGGATTGGACTAGATGATCTTTCCAGGTTGCTTCCAATGTGTAATGTTCTGTACTGTGACTTGGTCTAGGTGATCCCTGATGATTCTATGATAGGAAAGCAGGAAGAACAGGACCAAATGTGGTTTTCTGATTACTGTCTCAAATAAGTTACAACTGACGAAAGCAACTAAATCCCACCCTTCGAAACCATTCCAAACTAGTCTTGGAATAATTTCTAAACAAATAGTTCATCCAGAGCTTGAAGTTCAGCTCTGAGTTGCTACGTATTGCTGGAACTACTTTGGGCAGGAGGTATTTCTTTTCCAAGCAAACTGCTAGGGAGTTTACTCCAAGTATGATCAAGTGTGGTACAACAAAACCAGGGTTTCTGTGGGGTGAGCCACCCCATTGGAGAGAGCATTTGAAAAAGATTAACAGTCCTTTTGGGGAAATGATTATGAATCCCAACATTGTTACTACAGCACAACCATCACACATGGAATTCCACTCTAGGGTAATCATTTCCCTCTCCATTGGTGCAGCAGGGAAGAGATGGAAATTTGCCTTTCACACCTCCCAGCTGCCTGTTATGGAGCACTTTGGCACTGAAGCACTGGAAAATGAGCCATGTTCTCTTGAACGTGGTTTTTCCACTTTTCTGCTCCAACACAAATAGTAAGATTTCACATCTTATTGTCAACATATATTCCAAACACATTTCTTGAATTCTCCATCTTCTGTAGGCTAGCTCATTACCATAATTATGCTAACTAGAAGGGAAAAGTCCCTTCCTGCAGAAATTTGTGCACACTCAGAAGCGGAAAAAGAGACTCTTATACTCGTAAGAACAAGTACCCTCATAATGCAGCAATTTCATAATAAAACCAGCACACACATTCACTGTACAGTTCAAGGGGTTTCAGAAGCAGGTTTTATAAATTATGCTCTAATACTCCTGTCAATCACCAAATGACAGAAAGAATAAACACCTCTCTTTTTTTTTGAACCCAGTTGGGTTTTGGATACAGCATCCTTTGTGTTGTCGCTCCTTCAAGTTCCACAAAGGCTAAACTGAACTTGCTCATCTTTATCACCCGGGGAGGTTTCCAGGGAGAAGGGAGATTATTTTTTTCCTTTATCTTAGTAGATCCCTTTCGTGTTCTGTGCTTACACTCTGAGGTAAAATTTTTCTGACTAATCCAGTATTTAGTAACTCCCCCCAACCAGCAATGAAGCTGACAGATTAAGGCCTGACAGCATGAAAGGGAAGTGCCAGGTCTCATGTGGCGCTTCTGAAGGCGAGCTCTTGAAAATGGGGCCAATTATTGGGTCATTTCTGTCTGATGTGAGCGAGCCAAAATGAACCAGGAGCACTAATTGAAGCACATACCAGGTCTGTTCAAAGAAATAAGACTCATGCAAATACTCTCTGGTTTCAAACCCCTGTTCAAGGTCCTTGCCAACACTCAAGATACCACAAATACAAGCACAGATGGAGAGAGACCCAGCAGGGCTGTGGCTACTCTCACAAGTCCCATCTATAAAGCACATTTGAGGACCCCATCTCAGCAGGCTGATTTGCAGGCTACAGGGAAACTCAGAGGAGGTGCCTGTTGCATTGACCTTCTCCAAACCCACCGCACCCGCATTACCATACACTTGCTGCTATGGCAACACCAGCCTCCGAAGGTGGGATAATCACAATGCGAATCCGTATTTCCAGTTGCTTCATTTACTTTTCTGCACTATTTATCACCTCTGTCTCCAAAAGTGAGGGGAAAACAGGGTGGATAGGAAGGAGTATTTTCAATGCTCCTCAATTAATCACCTCTGGGCCCAGATTTAGCTAATATTTGGTATTTAACTGATGAGTCTGCATTTAGCAAATAATCACCCTGTGCTGCCTCTGCAGTCAGGAGAGAGAAAGAGGCAACAGAGTCCACTAAGTTCCCAAATCATTCCCTGGAATTGCTTATTCCCAGTTACAAAGGTGACTATCGAGATGCCCACAGATCACTGGGGTAAACCTAGACTTCAGCAGTGTGCAAGAGGATTCAAACAGAATAAAAATGGGTTGCCAGGAAAAACAATAAACAGATACCTTGAAGTAAAAACCCTAAAACTTTTAAGATGTGATTTCATCTACTTTGTAATGCACAGTGGCTTTGGGGTTTATTTTAATGATTTCTTTTTTATTTTTTTAATCAACCCTCATACTTTCAGTAAGAGAGAGAGGAGATTGGGCACATTCTATTTATTTGCACTAGCAGGTAACAATAAATTTCCCTGAAAATCAAATTCTCTGCGTTAAGAGGGATCCATAGTCCCCTTGTTAAGAAGTTCCCCTCATGGCTAAGGTACCATCACTGAATTTTTATGCCTGTATTTGTCACAAAAATATATGATTTTGCTCTTCCCCTATCAGAATATACTGAAAAATAATTTAAACTCTCTTCCAGCCTTATCTACAGTGTGTATATGACATTGTTGTTAGCAAGGGAGGCTCTGGGGACACCAAAGAAATGAGAGAAGTTAAAGTGCTGCTCCCAAAGAGGCTGAAATAAATGTATTGCTTCTATTGCTTTTTGAACAATTGCCAGCAAATAATTATTCATACAGGAAAATATATGGGTAAGTATAGGGTCCCTTGTCACCAGAAATAGTGAGCAAGGAAAGAAATCAGATCTGTGGAGTGCATCTGCTGATTTCAAATAGTTCCACCAATTCACAGCCACCTGGTACCTGGCCCTAGAGCAAAGAGGTAGGAAATGGAGGGCTCGAGCACAATGCCAGAGGCTGTTGGGCTGCGGTGGCAGTCATTCAGACAGTGTGCAGGCTGCCAACCCCAGCACGCACCCAACATGCCTTGTTGAGGATATGAACATATGAACCAAGGTAGCCCCCACAGCTTGTGCTAAAACTCAGTGATGGGCTGTGACTGGCCATGAGCAGCCATGGGGGACCAAAGGATAAGCACCAGTTTCATTACTTGTCATCACTCGTTCCCGAACACACAGCCCCAAAGTATTTAGCATCAAAACTAACACAGAGTCATCTAACGCACCTTACACATGCTCTGACATCTGCGCCTGGCACAAACGATCCTGCATGTGTGCACCCATGCTTCAACACCCTTGTAAGGGAAACTGAGGCATGGTCAGACATCTGACTGTCACATGAAAAAGCTGCATTCATGAACAGCTTGCAAAGTTTCCCTTCAGCACCTCATGTAAGAGCACTGCAGCTAAGAAACCATCTACGTGTCTATCCTGCTCCTAAGAAACAACAGGTTAATTTCAGCAACTTTCAAACACCAACAATTCACACTTGAGATAGTCTCAGTTCTCCCTGTGGTTTGCATACCTCTACCTCCTTGCCAAAACACGAGTTACATTTAATGGCCTGTCTTCTTCACAACTTTGTAGTGCACATTCAACAGTGCTGAATTCACTAGAATAAAAATAGTGATCATTACACAACAAGGGAGCGGGGAGCCTGCTAGTCATCAACCCAAGTCCAGAAGCATCCTGCAAGACAGAGCTTCCTGATATAAATTCCAAAATTACTACCATAGTAATTTATATTCCTTAAGCTGCAAAGTCGTCTGTTTACTTTTTGAGGAAAATAAAGGCAAAATGGCATTTTCTCATATCCAGAACTCATGTGTGGGGTGTTTTTAATTTCAAATTATTTATTGAGTGGGTGCTTACTGAGTCATAGGGGACTTCTGCCAGATGCCAAGATATTATCTTGGAATTCAGGAGTACAATATCATGTGCATGAAAATCAGGTGGTTATGTGAAATAGCCATGAATCACATGCAGTAATTACAACAGGGATCAGCAAACTACAATGGAACAAGACACAGCACCTTTTCTTAAACACTATTTAAAACTGAGACTCTTAAAGTCATAGGGAAATGATTGCTCCTGCTGTGCTTTAGACTTTAGAGACTATAGATCTTTGTGCCACTTCATTACAGGAATATTACCTTCCATCTTCTGCTCCTTTTTAAAACATGACACGAGCAGGAACAAGTGAAGTAACTTACAATATTATTTTATTTACTTATCCAACGTGTGTAACTTTCTAAATTAACTTCGCTGCCATCTCTATCATCTAAATAATGAACTAGTTCAAAAGAAACACTAAGTGTCTTAGATCTGGATTTCCTGTATTGTAAAATAGCTTTGAACCTTCTGCCAGGCCATGGCATTTTGGAACAGGACTGTTCCTGGGCAAAATTTTGCAGGAGCACCAACATGAGGACAGAGCGATGCCCGCTCCTTCCAGCCTGGCACAAGGGTGAGCAGAGCATGTGATGCCATCAGTTTTAACATGTTATATTCTCCAGACAGGGTTCTGAGAACAGCCAAGACCTTTCTTACAGCTTCTTGGCCATTTTGGCAGTCTGTGCTTGTTACTGCCTGGGTAAGACTCTTTTGAAAGAAGAACCACCCAGGGATAATGACAAATGATCACTAACTGCTGCCCTTGGTTAGCGACTAAAAATGTTTGAGAAGGAATTTTTATCCCTTAAAAGAACATGAGGCAGAGAGCAAGAAACATCAAGGCTAACAGTAGTATTTCCTTTTGGCTGTTCTTTGGCTAAGCATCTAGTCTGTCTTCAGACTGCCTGATTTCTTTCCCTCTCTGCACTCAGGCTGCACGTCAGCATCTTTGCCTGGCTGTGACCAGGAGTAGAAGCTCTGCATCTGTTATCTCCTTCCCTTCCTAAATCCTAAACAAGATTTCTCTCTTTTGTTTTGGCTTTCATCACTGACCTACTTGACAACTTTAGCGAATTTAATCTCAAACAACTCAGGGATATAGGGCAAAAAATATTTTTTCCCAGGCTACAGATAAAGAATGTCATTTCAGCAGCTTAAATGGCTCAATGGGACATTTTAGTGACCAGAGGAAATTTAGAACCTTGTGATAAATTTGGGGTATTAATGTAAGAATAAAGTCACACTGCTAGAAGCGATATCTTATTGACAAAACTGCTAGAGAGTTGCAAAGGTAATAAACAAGGGATTGAGATGGATTACTGGGGATATGCTTTTGAATGTATTACTCAATGCCAGCTGTCAGAAACCTTGCGAAGTCCTTATACACTTGGATAAAATAGAGCACCTATACAAATCTTTCTCGTAAGGGATTACTAATGAGACTAACTGTTCTAAGTGTGGTCAGTGATTTGTTATTGATGAAGAGGGACTAATGCAAGTGTTATCGTTTATTATTCTGATTGGGTTTTTTTGAATGTGTCTTTGTTTACACCATAGCAATGTATATGTGTAGTTATTGCCATGGCTATTTTCTCACTCAAGGGTATTAAAAAAAGTCAGATTTTTCTGGCAGTTATTAAGTGTGGCTTCAAGACTAGCAGTCTGAACAATCACTGCAATATACCATGCACTTCTTGGAAAACCTCAAAAAATGTCTCAAATTTCTCACATGGAGAATGCAAGCAGCTCAC
>VZRI01004830.1:426122-438783 GCA_013397515.1 Upupa epops
GCTTCATAATTAGCAATGTCAGAATCAGTATATCTTACTTTAATTAACTACTGTTCCAGGCTTCTGTTGGCTGTAGGAGATTCCTTAGGAGCCATCCTTACTCTTCAAATGCTTAAGGGTTATGTCATAAAGTTTATCTTCAACATTTTGCTACCAAATCCAAGCAGCCACTGCTGCAGATCAA
The DNA here is from genome assembly GCA_013397515.1 of Upupa epops. Lineage (NCBI taxonomy): Eukaryota > Metazoa > Chordata > Aves > Bucerotiformes > Upupidae > Upupa > Upupa epops. Next base: position 426,307 of record VZRI01004830.1, read on the forward strand.
ATGCTCCAAGACTTTGTCAGAGGTCCTAGGGTTTGTTAAAACACAAGACGTTGCCTAAACACAGGATATTTCTCTTAAATGAAAACCCAGTATTTGCTAGTGGTCAACAATATCCTTTCCAAAACAGAAAATATCCCCACCACAGCTCTTAAGAAGTGGCAGTGTAGCAGTGGAAGTCTTAGCAACTTTAAAAACCTTATTTAGGAGTAGCTGGAAAGGATCTGTCTGGGAGCTGAAAATCCTTTGTATGTAACTAAAGGATAGTAGGAGTTATTTTGGGCATAGCTTTAATTCCTGTGAACTGTTGAAAGAACTAAAGGAATATCTCAAAAGACAGACTCAACTGAATGGAAACAAACATTAAATCACTAATTATACAGTCACAGGGTGTATTTCTGCTCTTCAAAAAAATAAACAGAAAGAAAATTTGGATTCAGCTGCAAACTCATTAACAACCTGCATTTTCAAAGCTTACTGATGTGTCTGGGGCCAATATTTAATAGAAATATTGAAATCTAGAGTGAAGCTGTGGAAAGCCAAAAATAGTCTCTATGACTCAAACCCAACCGTTATTCAGCACTTCTCTGATCTCAATATTTTTCAGCTTGGTTACCTCTTTCTCTTCCTCAGTAACTCTGCACTGCTCTACAATACAGATACAATACAATCACTTGTATGTCTACTATGAAGATTCATAGATTCATAGAATGGTTCAGGTTGGAAGGGACCTTAAAAATCATCTAGTTCCAACCCCCCTGCCATGAGCTGGGACACCCCCCCACCAGACCAGGTTGCTCAAGACCCCATCCAATCTGTTCCCTTGAACACTTCCAGGGAGAGGACATCCACAACCTCCCTGGGCAATCTGTTCCAGTGTCTCAGTACCCTCATTGTGACAAATTTCCTCCTGACTTCCAGTCTAAACCTCCCCTCTTCTGGCTTGAAACATTACCCCTGGCCCTACCACTATGAGCCCTTGGAAAAACCCCCTCCCCAGCTTTCCTATAGCCCCCTTCAGATATGGGAAGGCTGCTATAAGACCTTCCCAGAGTCTCCTCTTCTTCAGGAGAGGTGCTCCAGCCCTCCACTTATCCTGTTTCAAATAGTTCAATATCTTCCTGTATTGGAGGCTCCAGAACTGGACACAGTACTCCAGATGGGGTCTCACAATAGCAGAATAGAGCAGGAGGATCATCTCCCTCGACTGACTGGTCATGCTTCTCTTGACGCAGCCCAGGATGCAGTTGACTTTCTGGACTGCAAGCGAGCATTGCTGGCTCATGTTGAGTTTTTCATTGATTGACACCCCCAAGTCCTACTCCTCAAGGCTGCTCTCAATCTGTTCCCCACTCAGCCTGTATTTGTGCATGGGATTGCCTCGACCCAGGAGCAGGACCTTACACTTGGCCTTGTTGATTCTCATGAGGTTGGCGCTGGCCCATCTTTCAAGCCTGTCCGAGCCTCTCTGGATGGCATCCCTTCCCTCCAGTGTGTCTACCACACCACACAGCTTGGTGTCATCAGCAAACTCGCTGAGGGGGCACTCAGTGCCACTGTCCATATTGCTGACAGAGATGTTAAACAGCACTGGTCCCAGTACTGACACAATGAGTGTTTTCAAGTCCTGTTGAAGGTTTCTTTTTCCCTTCTCAATCACTACCACAGAGGAAGAAAATCTCATGCAAGTTAAGATAATAATAGCTTTGCTTTTTAAATACAGGACTAAGTATTTCTGGAGAAGCAATGCAAAGTAACATTAGTAAATAGAGAAAATAGCAGGGTATAGTATTCTTAATAGTCATTAATTTGTCGCTTTTAAGACAGCTCCCCAAAAGACGTGCAGGTAAGTGCAATGAAACACATTATTTATGTGCACAGCATTCATTTCAGAGCCTTTGCCTTTGCCCATTTTAAACAGTTTAAAGTTCCAAGAGTGTGCCAAAGAGGACTCAGGTCACCTTCAGCAGACTTCGACATCTACAAACCACTTTGTTTTTTGTGCCATGAAAGAAGATTCTCAGCTAACACGTACATAATTTTTTCCACCACCACCATAACTTATGGCTTAAAATGATCAAAGTCCCAAACCTCTTCTGTCTGGATTTGGCCACAGGAGCTCTGCAGAGGTGTGGGGTGATGTGTGCCCACGCTGATCTCATGGACTACAGTCACACCTGCCCCATGTCCACAAGAAACAATCAGGAACTCCAGGACAAATTTGGAGGACACATGCCAAGGGCTTGGGCAAAGAAAATTGTAGGGAGAGACAGGTTTGGGAGGTGGGTGGGAGGGGTAAAATTGCTGCTCCAACCTCTGCATGGAGCTCAGCAGTTCTCAGCATCTCCAAAACATCTATGTTTATCCAGACTTCATCTCTTCATCTGCAGATCATGCAGCCAGCCTGGCCAACTCTTGCCAAGGGCATATGCCACTCCAAATCCAACACTCATGTACCTGCATGGCACTGCCCAAGGCTACACAGAGATGTAGGTGCTGGCAGAGGCAGCACTAAAACTCCGTTAGTGCAACACTTCACAGAAGTGACCCTGTGGCTCCCAACGCAAAACTGCATCATACAGTGCAAATTTACCCATAGGAGCCTTCAGCTATTTCATTTCCCACAGGTCTCCTGTCACTCTTTCATTACACACCGTCCTTTTCCAGTAAAACTACACTTTACTTAAAAAGGGCTATGAAGAATAAAAGCAGCTGTAGTTGAACAAACAAGACAGGTCTGTGGGTGTATGGATCTTATACAGAAATTCTGCAGCAGCTTCTCATCTATACTGAATGAACTGAACTCTTCTTTGCTATATTGTTAGAAGTAACCACTTTGCTTGCATAGTAACTAATTTTTAGTGATTCTTTTCTTTTTCTGCTGAATCTTATGCAGGCTTTTTTTTTTCCCCTAAAGGATCTCTTGTTTGTTACAGTGAGACAGAGATCCTTAAATTACTGAAAAACACAATGTAGTTTACTTAACTTTTAGATAATGCAAACAACTTACTTATACATTTGCTTTTCAAATTCTCCTCTGGCTATTGACTTTGTCTGTTATTAGTGCCTTGTTAAGCTCACTATAAATATTTCAAAAGGAGTCACTTCAATCTGTAAGCTCTCCAGGCTTTGGCTCCTAGCAGTATTTGGGACTGTGTTCAAATATTTGTGCTCTTTAAGTTCCAAGAAGCATCTTATCTGTCTCTATAATCACTCAAGGAATTTTGGCATGGAACAACCTTTTATTTTCTGAACAAACAGAAAGCATTTGACAGGTTCACTTTCAACTGATAAACGCAGACCCTGACTCACCAGTTGACGGTCACGTGCGTTCAAGAGTTGATCTCTCAACCAGCTGACCCCATGCAAAAAGGGGAGTGTGTGTACAGGCCTTCTACTACCTATTGTCTGAAATTTTGATGAAAGCTGATCTTCACATCAGTTCAATTAGTTGACTAATGTAACATGAATTCCGCTTCATAGACTTCCAACCCCTGCTTATTGCTCACGTTGTTTTAAAGACCCATAGTTAACAAAAGCTTGTACCATGGATAATAGAGGTAATATCTTTAATTGCTTTAACCATGAAACATCAACAGCTGTCCCAGGATTGTCTAGAGAGTGTAGAATGGAAGTAGAGATTAATACCTATTAATTCAAGTTAATTAATGGCCTGTTATATTCCAGTGTGGACATTCAGTAGATGCTTGTTCAGCAAAACAAATGGATGTGCGCTTAATTGTGGTTTATTCCGGGCTGTTCCATTAACCATTGTGTGTCTTCCCAAGAATACGTGTTCATTAACTTAATTGCTATTCAATTACCTTGAGTTATAGTATGTCCCTGAACACTACTGCACACAACCCCCCTAGAGATTTCATGTGCTTCAACTCTTAATTAAGTCATAGCACGTATTGTTGGTAAGTGATTACATCTAGTTTTGAAATAATAACTTCACAGTTACACTTAAATTGTTTCCTGTTAGGAATTTTTCAAAGCTCTTATGTAGGTAATTGGAGTGCTAACATTTCTTTCTTACTATAAAGCACACTTGCATTAATATTAATATTATTATTACTGTTCTTGGCCAAAGACGTTCCCAGCAATCATTCTTTTAATATAACTTATTTGTTTTGATGGAAACAAAACAGCATACATTTGACCTGAATGACACTCAGTGGATGTTTTGTAAATGTTAAGGTTCACTCTCTTAATTTTGAAAGTTTTTAAACATTATTTCCACAGTCATTTTTGTAGATACCTCAGAAAGGTAACTTAGCAGTTCATGTTTTGATTTTTAGCTTCTGCTAACAGAAAGACAACATGGCCAAAGCTTTTCTTTTCATAAAAGTACAGCAATTCTGATAAACAATAGCTATGAACAATTGACAAAGATCTCAGACAGTCATCACAGCAAGGTAAGAAAAGTTTTTTAATAGTAAAGCACACCAGCAAACAAATAAGATGCTGGCATCCTTCTGCAACACTGAGATGTGTTTAAAATAACTGATGTGATCAATACCTTCACAGTATTTGAAAAGAAGACCGAAGTTAGGAAATGACCTTAGTGTGCCACTTTGTAAAGAAAGAACTGATGTGAAATGATTTTTTAAAATTTAACATTGATCCCCACATTAAAAGCAAGAAAAAGGAGAATTAGTCAGAGCTAAGACCAAAGACAAAGATGCAGCAATAAATGCTTTTAGAACTGGTGAATGCCACATGAATACAGTTTTACACAGTATGTCCTCTGGAAACAAATGAAGTCCCTCCTAGGCACTTGTATCAGATGAACAAAGAATAACTGGGGACTCTTAAAGTTGTTTCACAGTTTCACAGTAATGATAAGGCTGGAAAAGTCCTTAAAGATCACCCAATCCAACCTAAAACCAACCAAGTAAACCTAAACATCTGACATATAGATCATGCCACTCAGCACTTCATCCAGCCTAACCTTGAACACCTCCAGAGACAGTGACCCAACCACCTCCATGGGCAGCCTGTTCCAAAATCTGATTACTCTTTCAGTGAAAAACCTTTTCCTAATGTCAAGTCTAAACCTCCCCATCACTCTACAGGTTATCCTGATGTGACCTGGGGAAAACTACCCCAGCAGTTCCTCATCTAACAATCATCCAGTGAAAAACAATTTGACACAAAGGATAACAATGTACCATCAAACAAGTAAAAAATTATCAACACCCATCTGCTCCTGATATTCTTTAGTCTGTGCCAAGAGAGAAGCTTTGCAAATTTTGCAAACTTTGTTCTAAATGTCTTAAAAAATGAAAGTAAATTTTGCATGGGTACATGTGGCAGCTTATCGACTTTCTGTCACAGCAGCTTGCAGGGCTCCTGGTTATGGTATGTGTCACCAAGAGAGAAGAGCTCCTGGCTTTGGTCTCCTCTGTGTTACTGGGCAATAGGCTGAGGTGGCATTACTGGCTTTGCGTGCATCTCTACATCACAATGGCCAACAGGAATGGAAGAGATAGAATGAAAAAAGTGAAGCATAAAAGATGTGTTAGAACAGGCAGTTTTGCTAGGAGTAAATTTAAAACAAAACTTATGTAACTGTAGTAGCAGATTTCTTTGTTTCTGTACCATAAAATCAGAACAGAGTTGCTCTGTTAACACTGATTAAACCATGCAAGAATGAACTATCTGCTTCTGCTTGCTGGAGTGACGGAAATCACAAGCAATTCACAGCTCTTCATTTCCCTGGGCCACACTGCTGAGAGCTACAGGACAAGGGCTACAGAAATGGGATGAAAACAGTCAGGCAGAAGATATGATCCCACTGCTGCAGAATGGACTCTACCCTCTACTAGTGAACTTGCTGTCTTATGGGGCATTGCTACACAGCGAGCACACAGAGCCACTGCACTCTGCTCTATAGGCTGCACAAGTCCTGATTCAGGGAGCTGGAGTGAGCATCATAAAGGCCGTGTTTTATCCCTTACACCTGCTGACTTCCCAGTGTCATTGACCCTAGGACTTCTCTTAAGCCAGTAAATTTTGTTTTCTTCCCTCCTCTTCCTCCTCCCTGGTAGACTAATGAATTATAGCATCTCTGGTGCCAAGCAGAAAAGCTAAGCCAAGGAGAGGCCGCAGTGGGGCTGTGCTGAGCTGCCTAACATATGGTTTACACTATTAAAGCAGCCAAAAAGCAATAGTAACTTGCAGCGAGTTTTGCACAAAACTCCCATCAGGATCAGCCTTTGCCAACCTCTAATATCAGCATAATAGAAGAGAATAATTTCCAAGCACCTTCTCTGCTCCATGAATAACAAGCACCTTCTCTGCTCCATGACAGCACCTTAGGAAGCAGGTGCTAAATGACACCCATCTTCTGGAAGCCTTTTCAATGTATTCCATCCCCAAAAAATGCAAGGAAAAGCCAATCCTCTCTGTCAGAGTCCCAAAGCTCACATCTCCCCTTACCCCTAAGGTAAAAGATTTGTCTGTGTAGTTGCTAGGGTATAAACTTCCCATTAAGTTCCCACAAGTGAGACACTGGGGGTTGTTTCAATACCACAGACTCAGCTCTTACACGCAACACATGGCACAGAGATCAACCTGCAAAACATTGTCCATATTCACACAATTATTTAGGTACCTTTAGCTAAAACAGTTCTTTCTCAAGAACTGTTTCTTAGCCTGAGATTTTCAAAGGTGACTAGGACTTGACACTTCAAATGTGGAGGTCACAATCACAAAACATCCAGCTTTTATAGAACAGACTAATAGCCACTAGAGTATTAGCTGAGCTTCATCAGGCCAAAGGGAAAGGATCACACACTGTTACTGGTTTGAAATATCCACAGATTTCACTACCTGAAGCCCAGTTTGGATTCCTTCAGACATCTCTCGAGATCTGCTTTGCCTACAGCTGGGCTCTGTTACGTGGGCTCTGTTAACACCTCGCAGTACTTCTGCAAGGTAATGTATTCATGAGCACTGAAAAGAATATTTTACATTTCCAAACAAAGTCACGATTGCTGCTGATTCATTTACTCCAGATTAAAACACTTTGTCTCTCCCAAATTTAACTTTCAGCATTTTAATTGTTTCTTCCTTTATTGTTAGATCAATATCCATCATCACCTTCAGTTACCAGAACCTGCGTGTTCCTGAAAATTATGTTAAATTTAGATGCTAATGAAAACTGTTTACAGTGTTTAACCACAGAAATGAAACCTGTATTACAAACCATAAAACCTGTTAGTTATAACAAGAAACCTTAATTTCTACCTTAATCGCCTTTCTACCATCTGGTGCCCTACAAGACCCATCCCAGAAACTTGGACTAAACAACCAAACAATAAAAGGGATAATTGTTAACTCTGTTTCACAAGGCAACAAACATTAGAAGAATTAAAATGGTCCCATTAACAATTACACTGAAAATTATGTTATAAAGCACACTAATCCACAGTATGCCAGCACATGCCAGTATTTCTGCTCTCCAGCCATCTTCCCAACCAACCAGCAATCCTACAAAGAAATATGTACTTCACCCATTACATCCCCTAAACACTCTCTATCCTTCCAGAAGGAATAAGACAAAAACCTCCCAGCCCTTAAAAGAAATACCACAAATATAATCTAGCACAGCAATAGGTGATAATTATTCTTTCATCTAAAGCACTACACACTTAACTAGATACTATTATTTTAAATATTTATATTCTAAGTATATAAACACTATTTCTTCTGGCCAGTCCCTCAGAACTGGCTACATGAAACAGAGAGACTGCATCTACATCTGTTGTTCCCAGATGTTTTTCTCATGGGTCACCATGTCTTTCTGCACAATTACAGACACTATCATGTTCTGGGAAATGCTGCATCAATCAGCATCAGCTTTTCTGCATGATGGGGTGGAGAATGCTTAAGGTAGATACTGCATTTCAGAACAAGGGCCATGTTCAGACCAAAAGCCCATTTAGACCAAAAAAAGTCTAAATACCGTAATATAATCTTGTATATTTCAAATATCTAAATTGGGGGGGTGTGTGAGGTTTAAAATTATTACAAAACTCTAATGCAATGTTTTTGTTATTTTCTGTACTGCATTAGCCAAGTGATCTTAGGGTATTATCTTTCCTTTTCATTAGGATTAGATGAGATACCACCAGGTAAGGCAAGACATTCCAGATCATATTTTACCTTTGAGAGAGAGAAAACTTTTATTTCTTGCTTCTTCCTGATCAGCCCCCAAAGAACACTCCATCAGAGTTACAGTAGGAGCAATATTCCACTTGTGACATGCATATTAGTTGTGTCCAAGGAAGACCAAACAAAATCAGACACAGACAGCCATGCTCCATTGCTGCTGAAGAAAGTCCCATGAAGTAAGGAGCTAATGAACTCATTTGAGCAATACTATGGTAAAGTGGTTTATGCCATCTGGAATGTGGAATGAACATCTCGCTCACTCTCTGCTTCTAATAGTCCCTACCCCGACTCAGCTAAACACATGACTACAAGGAAAGAGTTTTGATTCCTGATGTATGTCTGTTGACTCCCAAAACCCAATACCTGTATTTGTAGCTTTATTAAAAAAAAAATGAGAGAGAAAGACATTTGAGAAATTCTGCATAAATACATCATTCTTTTTATAATCTGGACAATTTAGTGAGGTGCTACCGTCTACCTCTTGACTAAACTAAATCTCTACTTCAGTTATCTTAACTTCTTTAATGAATACATGTTCCTTTGATTAAATTAACATTTTTGTCACCTAATTAGCCTGAAAAACTTGTGCTGAACCAATCTAAAAGTGACTTCATTACTGCTCATTGGTGCATGTTTCCTACCAATCACTGTCAACTCAACAGGCGAAGGATTAGAAGAACATTAACTCTGGCTTATTTGGCTTTCCATAGCAATCATCACACTCGGAGTGCACAGCCAATCCTGGCTTTCAATTGACTCGGTAAGACAGTGACAGATGTTTTAATCATGTGGCTTCTCTCATTAGTGCTCGTTTGCCTGGTTGGCCAGGTTTGCAGATCTGAGAGAGACAGTTGAAACAAAAAATAATTACACCTAACCAGCTTAATTAGCTTTTTACATTCATTTTTCAGCTGGTACAGTTCACAAGTAGTAACAAATTGAAAATATAAATAAACCTCAGTTTATCTAGGTCAATGAGGTAATAAGCGCACTCACTAGAAGTTGCGTCACTGCTTGTCTAAGAACATAACCATAAGTTGCTTATTAGGTACTTAATGTACATTGGTTAATGAAATCATAATAGACTTAATGAATATGTATAATTGGGCAGGCAGCTGCCACTAGAAAGAGGTAGTGGAACCATCTTACTAATTCAGTTTGCAGATATAATTAGAGAAGGCCCTTGAAGACAATTCACTAGATCCTACTAATACTGTGACTACTATTAATTATTTGCTTGGTGATGTCACTTTGCTTCTTTCTTGACTGGCATCTCAAACAAACAACCCCCATCCACCTCTAAAATATGAAATTTCAAAATAAATTTTAAAAGAAAATGCAGTCATTATTAAATATATTGTATTACAAACCATCTGAAGCAGTGACTGAGTTCCTTTGTGAATTAAGCTGTGAGAGTCACAACTGAATTAGTCTGCTGGGACTGCTTTCATTAGCCATTTGTTCAGACTCCATCTATTGAGGAAGTAAAAATGTGATTTAAATAAAGCTTTTACTGGATAAGGTCAGGGTACACCTACATCTCAAATCTGTGGTGATAATTATTGATGTCCGCACTGTAAAACTAGAAAACTAGTGCCAGTGAAGCTGCTAACAGAACATTTATCACAAACTCTCCAGATGTTTTGAGTTGTTACTTTCACCTGCTTTGTTCTTTCACTATCAGAGACCCTGAAGTCCTGGCATCACTGAATATCATCTTCTTCTGTTCTTTTCTCAAAACCCTTCAAACTATTAAGAAAAGTTACTGTTATTTTGCATATACGAAATCCAGCACCTGCATGGGGTGAGGGAGTACTTCTGAGGATTTTTACTAAAGGTCTGCTTGTTTTTTTTCAGCATCGTCAGACTGTTTTCTTACCCAGTTCCCAGTAATAGAATCAATATGAGAAAGAACTGAGGTACAAAGGGTAGATATTTTTGAAGACTATCTTTGAATGATGGTTGGAGGCTCCATCAAGTAGGAATGGTTCCCACAGCATGGCCAAGATCTCACAGCACCAAGGGCAGGGAGGTAAGGCAGCCCGATGGACAGCCTCACGCAGACATCAACCATCTGTGGCAGACAGAAACCCCAACATAACTTGCAAGAGATGGGAAAATACAACAGTATGGTCATCCCTCACACCATTTATCCTCCTAACTACCAAAGAACTTATGACTAAAATTCAGGATCTGCAGTATAATTTAGCAGACCATAGCTATTTGTTGTTTTGTAATGATTGTTTAGAAAGTTCTGGATAAAAAATAGAAACTGGTGCATTTTATTCCAGTTATAGTTTGTCCTTATGTCTTAAAAAAGATAATTTTTCACAAAATATCCTGTGGAGACCATTTGGAGTTTATTTTCATTTTAAGGCTCTGCTGACTAAGCATTTGATTCAGAAAAAATAACGGGTTTGAAAGAAAGATTCTGGGAAACTTAAACATAACAGATGCTTATTTGCAGACATCTGATTTAACTGAACTGAAAACCCCAGTCTAAATCCTGAAAAACATAAATGTCAGCCAGCTAGAACAGAATAATAACCACTTATGGATATGGATGCACCTAGTAGATAACAGAGTTCTTGGATCATAACATTCCTATAACTGCTCTCCATTTGCTTCTCCCAATGTCGCAAATTGCAGCTGGCAATACCCTATTTCATTTCTCAGGGCTGCATATTGGTGAAGGGACTGGTTCATTACAAGCTGGTGGTTTGCTTCCAGGTGTTAACTATTTAGTCTGTAGTTTATACCCGAGGAAGCTCATATAGCATATTCCTAGTGACATAGAATCATAGAATCATTAGGGATCGGAAAGGACTTTGAAGGATCATCTGGTCCAATCCCCCTGACACAGCAGGATCACCTAGACCAAATTGCACAGGAACATGTCCAGGTGGGTCTTGATCATGTCCAGAGAAGGAGAATCCACAACCCCCCCTGGGCAGCCTGTTCCAGTGCTCTATTATCCTCACTGTGAACAAGTTCCTTCTGATATTTATATGGAACCTCCTATGCCCCAGCTTGCACCCATTGCCCCTCATCCTATCACCAGATGACCTTGAGAAGAGCCTGGCTCTGCACTGACCCTTGTTGTACGTCATTCAATTTCTCTCTGCCCAGCTCTCCAGCCTGTCCAGGTCTTGCTGAATGGCAGCACAGTCTGCTGGGGTGTTGTTGACACCACCCAGCTTTGTGTCATCAGAAAACCTGCTGACAGTGCACCCCAATCCCTCATCCAAATCATGGATAATATGCAAAGTAGCTTGGGAGCTTCCAGTGAAGATAAGGTGTGACAGGGAGTGGAAAACATGAGTGATGCACCTGAGGAGACTTTCCCCCAAGATACCCTTAATTCTCAGAGGACCAGCATTCACTTCTTAAAGAAAGATTCACTCGGCACCATTCCCTTTACAAGCTGACAAGCACAGAAAAGGAATGGCACCATTATCTGGAATGTGCCTTAGAACAGAGCACACAACCACCTCAAATAAGCGACATGTCAGACTGTTTCAAGCCCAGCTGCATCATTTAATTCCTTATATATGTGAAGAGCAGAGATGTCTTCAGCAAGGTATTGTATTTAACCTTAAAAATCCAGCATAAAACAAAAGCCTATAACATGCTAACACTCATTCATATTGGTGTAGTTAGACACTTCACTGAAGAAACAAAAAAAGCATCTTTGTCACACTGCTGTGAAGGGCTAGAAGCTGGTTTTCAGGAAGAAGCATGTATCACAGGCATGGCCGCAACAATAAAGGCATGGAGGATTTTGCATGCACAAAACAAGCTACTTAGACACTCCTCTGTAGCATGAACCAGGGAATGCAACCTCAAGTGTTAGCCCTTCCTACTGACCTAATAACTAACAGGGAAGGGATTTTATTCAGATACAACAAATTCCACATACAGTAAACTTTAAAGATACCTAGATCCAAACATCTTAGATGTAATTAACAGTATTACTATAGCACAGCACATGTAATCTTATAGTTGGATAATTAATATAACAAATGTAATCTCATTAATGATTAAATAGAGAGCAAACTGCACTGAGTTACATTCTTCTATGGTCTCTCTTGCTCATCAGCTGTTTTCACTCTTCCTGCATTGCCGTCATCTCTCTCCTGCTATTCATCCATCATATTTTTTTCCACACACTACCGAGTGCTTTCTTTCCTACTGAGCTTTGCCACCCAGTTTTCTACCTCTATTACTTAATATCATAGGATCATAGGATGTTAGGGGTTGGAAGGGACCCAAGAGATCATCGAGTCCAACCCCCCTGCC
>VZRI01004830.1:438796-483009 GCA_013397515.1 Upupa epops
TGAGGGACACCACTAGTCACAGCTCTCCACCTGGAGCTGGCACCATTGATCACCACCCTCTGAACTCTATCTCTGCAATATTGATCACTTCAGTAACAGCCACAATGTACTAGCAAGTTCTCTTCCTGCCCTAATCACATTTTTAAGTAATATCAACAGGTATTTCACAGACCAGAGTGAAAAACCATTTACTGATACAAATTCTGCATTATGTAATTAGAAACTGAAGTTTCATTATTTCTTTAAAACTATTTTCAAAGACCTTCCATATGTGATGATATGCCTTTACTGTCTTCAGGGTGGCTATGCCACTTGTAACTGGTAGACAGTTATATAACAGAAGTGCAAAAATGCTTAGTGTTAGCCCACACAGAACTTTAAAGAGTGACATACGTGGCCAACAGGAGTCACCTCTTCAATTTCCATAAGAGCCCCTCAAATGCAACACGAAAACTCACGCCTCATAAATCTAAATCCATTAATCTTTGAAATTACAGAATCTGTGTGATCAAAGTAAAAGTGCAGGCAAAACCACCCTGAAACTTCAAAGCAGGCTGGACTGGGATTTGGCTTTTCTGCATGTCTATGACAAGGCAAAACCAAACACTCAAATAGCACTGAAATTTGCAAAACCCTTGGTGAAGATAGTGATCTGAAAATTTAGGACCATTTGAAATAAAAATCTTAGTGCCCTAAATCAGTCTTAATGTGCAGAGCACCAACTTCTTAATGTGAACTGTGTAATTTCAGCTTAGAAATCAGCATCGAGTTAGGCTGCTTATTATTTTCTTATGCTTTTCTCTTTACCTGGGTAAGCTAGAAACCCACAGTCTGAATAAAGTGGGTGGCATTTTGCCCTTAATCTGGAAGTTGCGTTTTGTTCCTTGTGTTCATCCTCTCAAAATCAGGCCCAGGTTACCTTCATCAAACATGAGTCACCTAAACATGAGGTGCACAATCTCAGTGAGATGCTCAGGTTACCTCTGTAGCCAACAAAAATAGAAAGCAGTCGCTGAAGGATGATTCATCCTGCCCAAGTCAGATGCCTACTGTAGGATGTGCTAAAAAACTCTCTCCTTGGATACCTGAAACTTGGCAAAGGAAATTTCATATCAGGTTTGTAATATTCTTGATTCCTTAAGCCAATGGCCTCACTCAGCTGCATTAACTCCACTGCATTTTCTGGTTGTACTTCTAATTACTTCTCATTGCATTTTCAAAGTTGTCTGAGACATACTTTGAGGAATTTTGACAGTTTGATTCCCCCATGGTTTCTTAAAATCATGGCTAAAAGCCCAATGCGACATTAATAGATTTTAATTAAATTCATTAAGTCGTTAATTCAAAGTGATCTGAGGCAGTCTAGAACTCTCTTGCTGATCTCAGTGGGAACTTGACTGAACATTTTCTGGACAGATGAGCTGACAGGCAAGGAGGTAGCTGGGTAAGGCTGACTGGAGATACAGTTTATGTGGTGTGGGCTGCATTTTCAGGTGGTAATATCCTAGATCTACTGTATAATGCACCACATATATTTTATGGGGTAATGAAGTGTTCTCTAAAAATTGATTAAAGTATATGGTAGCTTCAGTGAGATTTTATGCAAATCTCTCAAGAGGAAATATGGACGCTGCCTCTCTTAAAATATTCATTGAAAATGGGGAAAAACCTTTTATATTAAATACTCCCTAATGTACATGTAAATGTTAAAACTGGGAAAAGATGAGACCGTAGCGTCAGACACCATAAAGAGAAAAATCAGTTTTTTATAAAAAGTAGTTTATTCAGGTTAGTTGTGAAACTAAAGAAATAAATTGCATCACCACAGACTGCAAAAGGGTTGTTCTATCATGTTGCATTTGGCAAGTCAGGCCACTGGGAAGAGAAAGAGTTATTGAATGAGACAACAGTAAAAGAAAAAAGGAAGGACAGAAACATGAAAAGGAAAAAAAAAATGATGTCAGGGAGACAAGAAGCTAATACTGACACACTCGGCTAGTGGTCAGGAAAGGAAGAGAAGACAAATCACTACATGGCCTGAGAAATCAAGAGAAGACATCGGTATATTATATATCATGGGGCGTAAGTCAAGAAGAAATGCAATGTATAATGAAGTCAAGCAGCATTAAAAAACTTAAGTCAGGACTCACTAGGTACTCACTGCTCTGGCAACCCAGAGGGATTTAAGCCATCAGTGGGACATGGCTGTGCCAGCACAAGTCTTGATCCCTGAATGTCACTCTGGAGCTGCCAGTGGCCCACTACATACAGTTCAAACTGCTGCTCCAGTCCAGCCTGGCCAAAGCAGAGAGAAGATGGAGCAGCAACAGAAATGGGCTGTGGGCAGCTCAGCTCAGCTGGCAATGCTGCAAGAGATGCAGGATCTCTCCATGCTTTTGATGGGGCTCAATGTTATCTTCAGTCAAATTCCTTTGTGAAGAACAGAAGACACAAAAAGGTCACATGAACACACTTAACATGAAAAGTGAACTCATAGCTTAACTATTGCATGCACTGCAAATACAGTAATGCCAGTGCTACAACATTTCTCGCATCTACACTCCTTCTGAGCACACAGAAATCATTACTTTTCTTTCTCTAATAGCCTTTAGGAGAATATCCCTTACATCTTAATAGAGCCAACCACTGTAGCACACTCCATTTCTGGCAGTGTCACCACATGGAACAGAAAACTTTACATGTTCACAGATGATGAGCAACTGTGCTTCAGATCACCAGGGCACAACCCTATGAGCACAGCTGAGGAGCTGCTTTCCTTGTATCAAAGTGAGTATCAAAAATGTAATCCTAAAGAAGCACTTCAACATTATTTCGGCTGTTCTGTGACACTGATATTCATTTTTCCCCTGCATTATAGCTGCACTTCTGAAGTTAGAGTAGTAAAAGTAATATCCCGTTGCCACAGGGCAAAAACTTTCATTCCACATTTATGTAATGTATGTTTCTAACAGCAAGGGAAGTTAGTGAAAAATGAGTTTGCAGACGTGACTCTCCTTAAAGTTAATGTTCCAAGCTTTTTTTTAATATGATGCGTGTAAGTGAGGTTTTACATCCAACATTTATTAAGAGGAGTTGGGGCTTAAAGGTTCTATTAAAACCCCGAGGACACCACAAGAATATAGTCCAGCCTTGTAAATTAGATACTAATTTCTTTTCTTTCTTTCTTATTTATGGACTGCTCGAGGTGAATGGCTAAATGGAAAATAAAAGAGACAGCTTGACACGTACCTTTGAAAAACATTTGAATATTTCATAAGTAATAATTGATAGTTCTGACTGTCCCCTTTCAAAAGTTGCAGACTAAAATTTTTGAGAGAAAATGTTATTCGATGCCTAAGTGCTGGGTGTTCACAGCTAAATAAACCCATGTCTCAATCTGTGCACAAGCACGAAGAAAAATGATTTGGCCTTTTAAGCCAAATGAATCCATGTTTCTGCTTATGTGCTCAAGATATTTTACAGTTCAACATTTTGACACCTTACTCAGTTCAGCCATAAACATATTTATCCAGAGTAAGGTTTTGCTGGGGTGGATTTTGGCTTATGTCCTATGAAAGGAGATTTTGCAGGCCATGTAAAGAGCACAATGTGGAACATTTATGACTGCAGTTCTTGCTTTTAGGCAACTTTTTGAAGAAGTCTTCCTTCCTTCCTTCCTTTCTAAAAGAAAAACCTTTCATAGGTTCCTAAAGTGGTTCAGAGTATTTAACCATTACCCATCTCCAAAGGCATGTTTAACTTCCCTTGTTTATAGAACTGCTGGATAATATTTATATGTTCTCAGCTCCCACTGAGCTCCTCTGCTGAACTCTCCTTCCCCACTAACACTGCTCCTCAGTTCCCACATTTTCAGACACAAATACTTCTACTTTCTCCATAAGCACAGTGGAGTCATTAATCCATTTAGAAGTTAGTGTATTCATTTGTCTGGGTATAAAAAAAATCTCATCTTCAGCTGTACGGAGTATTTTCAATTTACTCTGAATTACAGGAAGGCTTAAAATTTGTAGAAGCCTTTCAGCTCCTGAGCACGCCCAAACCTCGCTTCACGGCTCGCCTGTTCCTCTTTGCTGCGATTCAAGCTTCTTACTTTTGTCCTTTCCACAATAGCCAGAGAGATCAGGTAATTCAAGGGACTAACTAACAATTCCTGAACATGGTGATGATGGGTTGTGTAATAAGGGTGTACATGTTTTTTGAATCTGATAATGAAACCTTTTGTAATTCTTAAGGAGATGAGCACTTAAACATAGCAACTGCATGTAGAAAAGGAGAAAGAGCCACATTCAAACTCATATCACACATTTTAACAAAGCGTTATAAAGAAAAAAATGATTAAGATTCAAAACTTAAAAAAAAAATAATGATGAGAATGGGCATAAGATGGCAAAGATGTGATTTATTCGCCTCTTTCTACTTCAGGTATTCAAGACTAGACCAAAAGATGAGGACTAATTAAATGATACATGTTCTTGCCTGGTTAATGACACTGTAAGCTCAGTGAACCTGGCAGAACATTTCCTAAAGGCTGCCAAAACCTGCAATCAATTTGTAGAAGCAATAATCATTAACTGATTTCCGATTTCCCATTCATGCCAATCAAATCCAGCCATATGTTCCTACATAAATCAAAGATTGCTTATCAGTTGTTTCAGCATGTTTTCCCTTCTCTGCATAACGGACAGACCACAAAAGCTTGTTAAGGAAAAGTCACTGTAACTCTATGGGATGCCACCGCTCAGGTGCTTACACTGACTGACACCACATCAGGTTTCCCTTTAGTTGTGCATGAAGTTTGGTTGAAGAGTTTCATGACAAAGCACTCTTACCTGAGCTCTTATATTGGCATGCTGGGCTGTAGATGAGGGAAACATACCCCCTTCCCCTAAAAGTCACAGTTCAAAATGAAAGGAACAAGTAACCATAGCATTTTCCTTAAGTGGAACTACCACAAACACAGCATCCTGCACACGCATTAATTCTACCTTCTTTAGAACTTTCTGTAAGGTAAATGATCACGTTTTGGCTGCAATCTCAAAGTGCCTCTCCACAAAAAGTCTTGACGATGCCTTCATTCAAGCATTTCTGAAACAAATTCATCATACTTCATTTCCATTTCACTAGCTCAAGATGTGAACTCTTGCATCTTTTTCATACCTGATGTTTTATTCACTCCATTTACAAAGTACACAAAGAAAGAACTGCATTTCAGAGACAGCAGAGGTGAGTGGAATGAATTCAGCAATGAGATTCACCTTTACAGTCCAGGTTTCAGCATGAACCAGGGTTTCTGGGAAGCCAGACCATAACTCAGTGTCATTTGGGTGTGTTTCTCAAGAACCACTTTATACCCATTAGAAGGGTCTGAGCTGCTGCCACAGTTGCAGGGGAAGCTCATTCAGCATCTTTCTAATAACTGAAAGTAGCTGAAATACAAAGATAGGTCTCGCACACTGCGTTGCCTGTGGGCAGCTCAACCCCCAGCACCAGCATTAAAACAGAAAAAAAGCCCCATTTCAAACCCTTCAGCCACATTACGTTCTTTCCCTTTTCCTATTGCATCATTTATTTTCACTTTGCTCTTGAAGCCATGTGGAGTTTATGCAAATAAACTCCCCTACATTTATAAAGAAATCCTACACATCAAAATTCTAATTCTTCATCTGCTTAAACAGTTATTAAAGAGCTTTCACAACTTCAGCAGGGCTACATCTACATTTTGGGGCTGCTCTGAGGGGAAATACATCCTACGACTCTATGACGGTGAGCCCTGGGGCACCCTGCAACCTCCCACACATATATAACTTGAATTAGAAAGGCAACGACATATTTATTCTTCAATTAAAAACACATTTAGCATTCCCTCGGAACCACCCGTTCCAATTGTTTGCTGCCAAAGGTGCATTAACCTGCGGCAGCAGCCCACCATGATGAAGACAACAGTTCTTCCTATGGCTGGAGCTTAAACACTGAGTGTGAAAACCAATCCTGAATTTCCATCACCTTGAATTGTCACCGCACGTGGATTATCCTTATGCTTAAGCAGAGCCTGCTCCTTTGAACAGAGCTTTCAGAAGTCCTCACACACAAGCGTGGCTCTGGCAGTAACACATTTCACCGAGAAGTGTGTGATTCCATTTGCTGCGGGAATCCAATAAACAAAAGGCGAATGGGTAATCATGCAGCTAGGAAAAAGAGTAATACTCTGGCAAGGAAAAACAAAAAAAAAAGAAGGCAGCAGGAACAAGAAGGAAGGAGCAAGACAAAATAGATAGATGGAGCAGTTTCACGCTAAGCTTTTCATTAGGCTGAGAAAAACGATATAAAGTAAGTCTTGCTGCACTGCAGTAAGGCCATTTCAACTCTCATCTGCTCCAGACAACTCTCCCCAAAGCACTGCTGAGGCTTCCCACCTTACCACAAGTGAGTAGCCAGCTCCTGGAGTACCCACCAAGCATCTCCAGACTAGGGAAGAAATACTCCTGAAACATTCTGGAATCTGCAGCGCCTATAAATCACGTATTTTCCGCAACAAAAGGAGCGCAGCCTTTTGCAGCTTTTCTGCATTTATTCCCTAACAATTTCTGAAGGTATAACAGTGCCGGACCAAGGCGTGATGATAGCTCGCTACATCACTTTCTGCGTGAAGCTGCTGCTATTATCTCGTACTGAACTACAATAGCTCAGCTGGTAGTTGAGAGCAAGCAGGAGCTGCACAATGACAACGTGGCTAGCAATCTGCTCTGCAAATCGCTCAGACTAGTTTGAGCTTATTGAAATCTGTCTTCTCCAGAACAACCTCCAAAACATGACTAATAGGCTGATTCTCCTCCAACAATATCTATCTTGGTTCCTGCTGTAAAATAATCAATTACACTAAATGGAATTATTTATACAGAATACGAAAGCAGTTTGGCTTTGGTGGAAGTAATATGCTTATCAGATGGATTAGGATCTAATAGGTTTTCCTCTCTGCAAGTGTAGCTGTTCCTGATACTCTATCGAACCTCTTATGTAAATTACTTTGTTCTTGACAACATAAATTAGATAAAAGAACCGTATTTTGTTTACAGACCTTAAGTAACAAGATTTTAAATATATTTTAAAGCTGCACCAATGGAATCAAGCCTTGTGCTTCTGAACTTAAAGTGCCTTCGCTTATTTCAACTAATGAAGCAAAAATGAACTCTACAAACTTGTTAATGTGGTGACTCCATGAAAGTAAAGTATATGTGTCTTTGGTCTGGTCAAATTAATATACGATTTTTCTACCACAGAAAAAATAAAGGCAAATGCCTTCCTTATTGAGTGCCTTAATGGAGTTAAGTCTTATTTCTCTAGGATCAGCTCAGAATTGCTGAAGGCAGTACAACATGGTTCAAGGCAATGGCTAGAGGGAAGGGAGCAGCAAGAGTTGATGGCTCAGGGAGCTGATGACCCAGTTGGTGTACACCACCAGCACATAAGGATGCTAAATGTTGCCTGTTTATGGGGACCACAGTGTTAATTGAAAACTTCCTCAGAAACACATTTCAGAAAATTTATTCAGATATCTAGGGGCTGTGCTTTGACTTCTTTGGGAAGATGGTAGAAGAGACCTTGTGCTGCAATTGAGAATAACAAGAAATAGCTTTTTCCCATCTTTGGAGGTGCACTGCAAGTCCTGAAAGTATTGGTCATAACACCTTTATTATAAACAAGTCTAAAAAATAATTTCTTAATATGTGTGTTGCAAGGAAGGACAATGTTTAATTTAGGAATATATTTAGTATATTTAGCAGCAAGGAAATGGTATCTTGCAAAGCAACACTTGGGACTTGCATTGACCTGAAGCACAGAATAGATTTGCAGTTTGTGGATTCAGTTTTAAAACCCAGGTAATACATAAGAAAAGCTGTTGGGCACTGTATGGTCATTTCACAGCTCTGAACCAATTAAAATCAAGTAAATTACACTTGGCCCAAAGCTTGGCTAAACAAAATATAACAATGCATGCTAAAAGTAGTCTTAAATAACTTTTCAACAGCCCAGATGATTTCCATTATGAGATGCAAGCAAGCAGTTTTGCCCAAAGAGAACAAATAATTTATGATGCCATTTAAAACCTGGTAACTGCTTCTTTTACCTGAAATATAAAAAAGGAAAAAAGAAAAAAAAGAGTCCCTGGCTTGATTATGATTCACTGTGAGTATCAGTCCTCTGCATCATGGGACTAAAGTACCCTTTTATCTGTGTTATTCGTGAGGACAGATTGAATAATGACAAGTGGAGTGCCGAGACGGAGTTTACTCGCAGATTGGTTAACATCATTTTGTTCCCAGAACAAGTCTCATCGGCCCTTATCAGGAGTCTCCCAGAATTGTTTGAAAGTTACAGGCAGCGCACCAAGAAAATTAATTTCCCTGTCTCTCTCCCAGTGTTGTCCAAATCTCGTTACCTTTATTCACATGAAGTAATTCAACGATCCCAGCACAAAGTGCAGCTGGAATTTTGCTTGGTCTCACAAAACCAGTAAAGTGTAACTTCTAGGGACCCATGCAGAGGTTGTTTCCCATTATGTATTTAATGGCTGTTTAAATTTACTCACACCAATTTGCTCACCAACAATATTAGAAGGGTCTGAAGAGAAACAGTCCATCAGGAGGCTGCTGCTTGGACCCCAGTATGTATGGAAGAGCCATATGAGCATATGGGTGCCACTTCTTTTTTACACTGAGATACACTGGGGATGTTTTTATGTCCAGACCAATTAATTCAGGGAGAAAGTTTTTGGATAGAAAGAATTGCACCAAGACCTTCTAACACAGACAAGGATGGATGCAACTTTTAATGCTGGTTTCCTACAGCAAACAGAGGTGGTATGGTTCTACCCTACCTGTCTGCAGGAGCAACTTGTGGGTCTGTGTCATAAATTTTCAAACACATATTTTTCATCAAATTCAGCAGAGATTATTTTGATTATTTCATTTGCATTCTGCTTTTAATGGAGACTACAGCATAACGTAGTAAAAAGACCTAATTTGTGGTGTGAGCTTTACGCTTGTTTTCTAAAACAAGAGTTCTAGCATTTTATCTCATGCTCACATCTGTGGAAGACACCCAAAACTCCTCACAGCAGGATGGCCACAAGTGAGAGGTGCTCTTTAGAGTTTCAGCTGTGGGGATAGTTTAGAGATCCTCCTTGTTGGAGGTCCTAATTCTCAGGAAAGTTTTACATTGAACCTTTTGAATTTCAAGTGACTTTGTTCTGATTCAGGCACACAGGTACAAGTGCAACAGTGACTCATGGGGCAAGTGCCGGATGAGGTTTCTGTTTCAAACCCAGCAACTCTAAATATATGCCTATGAACAGACGCTGCGGTCAGAGGAGCTGCTCTGAACAAAGCCGAGTGATTGCAAAGTCACCACCTCACACCCACACTCAGACACTCCTCAGTCCAACCCCCACGTGGGGCACAGCACACCCTATCCTCTGTCGACCCAGTTCTGTCAAACCAGTCGGGATTTCTAAAACCTGCCATTAACAGCGTTCAAGCCGGTTTGGAACTTTGTGGCGGAGAAGGAATGATGATTTGTGTGTTTATTGCAGTAGATGAGACAAGCAAACATCTTCAAAAGAACGAACCTCTCCTAAATTTGCTCATCACCTCTGACTACTGTGTAACTCTCCCCAGGACCAGTTCAACAGCCCACAGCCTGCATTGCATCCAAGCTGGGCAGCAGCAAAGAGAGTTTGTAAACTAATTCAATACTCAGTTGTTACTTCCACCAGGTTTGAAGCCCCATGTTTTTAATTTATAGGCTGGAGGCACTTGTATTGAATAAATTTTGCAGTACTTTAATGAGAACAAGGGAAAAACACAGACTGCAGACCTCTCCAATGCTGATGCTGAACAGATGTTTTCAATGTCTATTTGCATTTTGAGCTGAAATTAAAGGGCACAAATCTCAATGGCTTTAAGATCTCTGCCAACAACTTGTGAATACTAACAAATGGCACCTAATGATCCATCAAAATGGGTGATTTTTCTAATTCTTCTTTTGGGGAAGTAAAGCTTTAACTAACTAAACAAAATAAAAGAGAGAGAAGTGAAATAATATCAAATAATAAAATCAAGAACTTAAAACAGGATCTTAAAGCCTCAGCTACAGAGCCTGACAGCCAAGGAGAAGTCTGACAGAAGAGATAGGGTTTAATATTCTCTTATATGAGGGAGCTTTGAATCTCATTTAATTTTATCAGATTTAGAATCATTTGCTAGGGGCCAGACAGCCAACTAGTGTAAATCAGTTGAGCTCCATTAACTTCCGTGGAATTACAGTTTCCAATTTACATCAGCTGAGAACCTTGCTGTTATGCTGCTATTATTAGCTGCTATTTATAATGCAATAATACCTAGAGCAGTCATCTCAAACACGTGGCTCAACAGGCCTTCTGACATCACTTGTAGACACTGGAAGACTCTGCCCCTCTAGCCCATGTGGCCCAGAACATACAGTTGTCTGCATTGTCCTACTTGTTCGCAATTCAAACAAATAGACTACAGAGAAGGCTGAAGATTTGTATTGAGATCCACACCTCAGTTCCCTAGGATACATACATAAACATACTATTTAAAAAAGCAACAATTACAACAGTAATAATAATACTAGTAGTAAAAATGACTTTATTATACAAAAGTATTTAGTGCAGAAGCATAACCTAGACTAATTATTTTCTGAAGGATCCTAACCCTCTCTCTTGCATATTCAGAAGACAGTAAAGAATTCCCTTCCTCCTTGCAATTAGACATCACAATAGACCAACAGTCCCCCACACCAATCTTGGGGACACAGGTTTCAATAGCTTTTTGTATCTCTTTCTCTTCTCAGTGTTCATTTATTTTGGATGTACATCATACGAGGGCACTGTCCAAAGACAGAACCACCTATGTCCACAAAGCCCACTAGGGACAATTGATCACAGTACTGCACATTACATACAGGATGTTTCCTGCCTGATTCTGCAGGGCAGACAGAAACAAGGGAGGATACATCTTGGTTTTGATATGCTTCTTCCATTCACTATTTAACCTTCACATAAAATCAAGAAACACTTTTCCTCACACCTGCTACATCACCTGCAGATGCTGATCAGGCTCAGATTACTCTCCTCTTCTAACACATCTAGTAAAGGCAGAGCCCGATTACCATGCTGAAAACCCCTTCAGAGACAAACAAAACTTTCTGCTGTCCTGTTCCCACATCTAAGCAGTGTGGGAGGTCAGAGACTGAAATGCACAAATCTGCTGGGACCAGGAGGAGGCAGGCAGACAAGAGGCACCAGTGAAATAGTCATTCCCATTAACAAATACAGCATGGGGTCCGTATCTCACGGCATGATCAAAACTTCACAACATTTCTAATCAAAGCAATCCATGTGCATTCCCTGGTTGGCTCCTCATTTTGAAGCTGAGCTTCCTTTAAGTTACAGGGCCCAGGAAGAGGAATCTAGTGCAGAGCTTTCTCGTTTTATTTATGAACTCCTACTCAGTAGACTTCAATCTCACAAAGCACTTAAGCTTATGCAAAGTCTCTCTGAAGCAAATGGGACTGTTCAGATGCCTGAAGTGCAGTCCTTTGCTGGATCAGGGTTCCAGTGTCAGTCTTTGCGAGCTCTATGCGTTCTGTTCAAACACTTTCTAAGGCGCATGGGTTCGTGTTAAATAGAGAAAGCCCACTGTTCTTTTTTTTCATTCTCCAAGAGTGCCACACGCTGCCTAGTTTTACAGCAGTGATGTTGTGCACAAGGCTCTCACTGCCTGTCCACTGCAAGATGGTTTGTGCTTGGAGAGGTTTCAGATGGATCATCTCCAAATTTATATTGTGAAAAAGTTTTCCATTAGAACCCAGCAACTTGGGTAAGTTGTTTGCTTACATAAAACACCACGTTAGGATGTCTTAGTCTGCCCTGTCAATAATTTGTCTGGCTACAAATCCCGAGCCCTTTTGCTGGGTTCGTGCTGCTCTCTAGGATGATGCCTGAGAGCTCTGTACAGACTGATCAAGCAATCCATTAATAATTCACTGTTGGGCTCGAGTTGATTGGCAGTAATTACTCCACTGATTACTTTTTTCATGTGAAGTGCAGCTGGTCATCCATTACTTTCTCCACAACTTTGAAAGTCAAATAATTGCAATTATTTTTATCAACAGGAGACAGCTAAACTGGCTCTATTGAAATCTTCCCTGACATGGGAACTGAGTAGGTGTCTGGAAGCCTACCTCCACTGCAAGTGCACTCTTGACTGCTGGGGTGTATGTGTACCACAGCAAGCTTTTTCTCTGACTTTCCAATCTAGAACATAACCACTATTACTGCTGTAAAAGCTGCTTACCTTGGCCTGTGCTTAAAACTAGCAATCACTAAGCTTTCCCTGTCTGCTCAGCTGCCTTGGACAGGACTGAACCACCACCAGGTTTCCATTAATGAAGATACTGGCCGAATCAGTATGGGCCATACTTCAAAAAATAAAGCCTTGCAGTGCCGCAGGGCAGCAATGCCCAGTGTGGTTCCTAAAGGCCACATAGGGTCTTCTTCACTAATCAGCTTTCCCACCAGTCATGTAATATAGTCCAGGCAGAACTACTGGCTTTGAGCTCGTGAAGAGCTATATGAGGCTGGAAAGACTCAAGCCTTGCCCATCTCACGCTGGGACTCTCTGCTGAATCCAGAAACAAAGGATGGCTTTCACAAGGCATCGTAGCAGGAATTATCTGCATTGGTCAAAGCAAATGAAGACTTTCAGGTTCTCCCACACTTCCTGCCAGCTTTTTCTTTCCATATAGTCCCATAACTTACTCTAGGGAGCTCAAAACCAGCAGCCCAAACAGTGAAAACTGTAACGACAGGAAGGGTTCATCATAAAATTGGCAATAGGATCCGGTCTGCAAGCAAGCATTTAATAATCTGGGAAACATTAGCTGGATTGCGCCTGACTGCTGATGAGTTATTCTTCCTTGCTTGACTGGAAGGTCATAAACATCCCTGATATTAATGGCCTTGTGGAAGTCAAGGCTCCACATGGACAGACTATTCTCTCTCCATTCCTCATCCACAAAGAACTTTCTGCTCCACTTGTTCAGCACGCGGGTACTTTGAATAATGTGGGAAAATGCCACTTATCTATTCATAGGGTTCCTCACTCTCTGCTGCAGTACTGCCAAGCTTGCTTCAGGACACAATTTTATTCTGCACCTATTTTTCTTAATCTAAAGGTCTGTTTAAGAGGTCTGTTCTACAAAATGATAGTTCTGGTGTTCACTGCTCTGCTTTAATAGCAGCTACATCTATTTCATCCTTTCAGTGGGAGTGAGATTGCTTCTCTTAGACTCAGTGGGAGGGAAACTTCTGCAATTTTTTTCATACCATTGCTTGAGTGTGAGGATTGAGGCAGCTTCGCTTACATTAGGATGAGGCTAATAAGATTAACAAAGTGAGCCTGTAGGGCTCTTCTTTCCCCCATTATTCTGATCAAGCTCTTTCTTCTCTCTAGTGCCACCCACAAGTAAAGTGACTGCATGTGTGTGCTAACTACACTGCCCCCCACATTTCTCAGTGCTCCTCTGTGATCTGCTCCATGCTCGATCACAAATGCAGAGGCAGTGAGGTTTCAAGAAATACAAACCCCAGAGAGTAATGCAGAGTGGTACATGGACGTGTTCCCGCGCAACTGGGTTATCCTGCTGTGGCAGGAGGATTGGACTAGATTATCTTTCGAGGTCCCTTCCAATCCGTAATGATTCTGTGATTCTATTTGAGATGTTCTGCTCCACAAACGGCACTACAGCCCATGCTGCTGCTGATCCTCAGGACTGTTCATGCTTTGCCATGATGTGAGAGTCTGCACTCTCCTACACAGCATCATGTGGAGACAGAGAACACAGGCCTTTACAGTCAGAAACCCACAGCTTTCTATGAGCAGGTACAACATGTCTGTGAACTCTGAACTGAATTTCTCCTCTCAAGAAGCCACTTGCAAGGCTGAAGATCTAACCCTGCCCTATGGCCATGCCAATCACAGCCTTACCTGGAAGCCAGAATTCCTTATGCAAGACACAAGAGATTGTCTCTATACAACATTTTAAGTGCTTGGAAATGACTATAAAAAACATCCTTATTCCAGCTCACTGAGTATGAAATACATGCATAATATTCAAGAAGATAATTTTATTGGCTATAATATTCCATCTTACTGAGTCCCTGAAGGCACACTACACAACCCACCATGCACAGGAGTATCCCAGTGGCACATCTACATTGCTTCCTTAAAATACAGTAAAAAGGAGTCCTGGGAGCAGCTGAGAGCAGAGTGCAGCGCCACACACCTCCCAGCCATGCAGACCTCTCAGATGACTTGCAGCTTCATCCTGAGCACTGCTGCTGTCATCCAAAACTGCCTCCCTCCAGACTCAGCCACAGATCGCCACAGTCCCCAACAGCTCCAGGACACAATTCCCAGACATGGCCTCCAGCTGAGCAACCAAGCTTGTCATCTGGAGGCGCAATAGCTTTTGCATGGGGAGCTGGCACATCACAATGTGTGCCCTGCCCTATTGGGAAAGCTGGGGCAATCAAATATTTAACATATTGAACAGGAGCACTCCCGGCTAAGAAGAACAGCAATTAAAGACCTGCTGAGTCATCAGATATCAAAGGGAAAGTGACACAGTGGGGAAACAGAAATATTCTGAAGGAGCCAGACATTTGCAGTGCACTGGGCCAGGAAGTCATATTAACAGCATCCAGACAAGCTGGGAGCAATGTTCTGCCTAAATTCCCAGCGGGAAGCAGCAACATCAAGAGGGAAAACCAAAAGAAAATTGATATTTTGAAATGTATAAATAATATATCCTTTACTCTGCACCGAAACTCACACAAGGGTTATGGTCCTGGAAAACCTGGAACCTGCCTGTACACCACATGAAGCAACAGATATTTTTTGAAAACATTCTCCTTCTGCTTTCTCTGCAAGCTCACCCACTGCTGTGTGCAGACATCAGGCATGCATGTGTGTTCTATTACGGGATGAGGTCTGGTATTTCTGCTCAGTATCTGCTTATGTGTGTGCTGCCTGCTGGCCCTGAATCACCGCTCTGACTGAAGGAGGACACCTGTGAGTCAGATCACAGGTACTGGGTCTTAAGGTTGCACCCGATTTTGCTTTGGCAGAAGATGATATTGGTGTAATTGCTGAATCAGCATACTAGTGATATGCATGGAAAAGACTCAGAAGGCAAACCTCAAGTTCAACAAAATCATCCATGCACCTAATGAAAGCAAAACTGGACCTGTGGGCATTTACATCCCCAAGAACATGGCAGCTGAGTACACGGGACCTGTCACTAACTACTGTGTGAAGCAACGAGGAGTTTTCTATGATTCACTGCTAGGAGATGTTAAATCTAAGAAACCGGGACATTCCCATTGCTGATGATGCTGAACAGCTATCTACTTCATATTTCCACACCTTACACATTAGTGTGTGGCAGCTCTTATTGGTCAGAAGCTATGCAAGCAACTGTGCAAGTCAGTACAGGACTGGTGACTTATCAGCCATTCCCCTGGAGAAGTGTTCTTTAAGTCACTGTACGAGCTACTTCTCCAAGTAACATAACAAAAGATAAACTTTCACTCTGCAATATTAGAACTGTGATTTAAAAACCACAAGGTCAAGCCAAGGCTGCTGTTTCTCTCTGCTCCAAAATGTTCTTCTGCTTCCTTCCTTTTCCATAAACCTTTCTGGTGTCCTGCTAATATGCACAGAATTACCCACCTGTAGACACATTATTCTGATTCTACTGCCAGAAGAAGGTCACTCAAGCGAGCCTCTACACCTCAGTGCAGGTGCTCAGATTTAAGTTTGGCTAACTTTAAAGCAAAATGCCCTTTAAGCGCATATCACTTTAGCCCTAAAATACTTAATCATTAATGATTTAAAGCAGAAAGGAATTTAAGTGAGTTAGACATCCTGTAATAGGCCTTTTGACTAGGGCCATTAGGAACATTTTGGTTCAGTTCAGACACAATTTATCATCCTGAGTGGAATTCACCTGAAAGGCAGGCAGCGCCTTCTGCTCTTGCAGTCCTTCTCTTAAAAAAACCCAGAAAATCCATTCAGTTTTTCTGATTTCCTAAATAGCTTAAGGTTATGAATGCCAGATAGCTTCCAGCTAGGCATTTACTGCTGTCCTTAATAGCCAAAACCTATCAGAAACCTCCTGAGGCTAAATGCAGACAAGATAGCAAAAAGTAATAATTTTTATTCCAATCCCTGGTAGGAGAAACCTGTTCAAAGAAGGTTAAAGCACCGCCGACTGGACTCTTTACCATTTCCAGCTCACCAATTAATTATTGCAGCTTGGCCAGTTCCCTAGCCAACATGCAGTTTTGCTGACTTCAGGGCACCCACAAAAGCAGCAGAGCTACCCTGGGACCTCTGCAGCAGCCTCCCCCAACACTAATGTACTTCTGATAGTGACAGTAAATTAAGAAAAGGGCACAGCTGAGCTATTACATAGCCACATGGCCATAAAATAAGACATTTCAGCATTTATGTGTGATTTTTAGGCTGGTGTCAACTTACAGTGATGCTTCAGTTATTCCATGGAATAGAAAGTTTGACAGCCTCTCTAAGCACGGCTCATTTTTATATGAGAAACATATAAAAACGCTGATGCCTTATACTGTTGTATATAAACACAAAAAATAGCAAAGGTAAGCCAGAAAAGGTTTAAGTCCTTCAGAATTTAATAGAAAAAATATCCAGCCATCTTTGAGTGATTACAGAAAATTACATCCCTATCAAAGAACTGTGAAAGATAACAAAAAGCTGCTAGGATGGACATGTTCTTTGCTTACTTTAGTAGATTTGGAATGTCATTTCTACCAAACCACAGTGATTTCATCCTTCTTAAGTTTTAAAGTCTTTTTTTCCTACATAGAAGCATAAAAAAAGATACGAAATACCTGAAATACATCTCAATACAGTAGAAGGTAAAAATGTCCTGTTCTTACGTGACACTGCAAATACTGGTGTGCATTACCTCACTCCCCACAATTTCAAATCACCCTCACCAAGGCATTTCTTTAACAAAAGGCATGGACCATCCTGGCATTTCAAATACAGAAATCCAGGTACTGCTGGGCCAGTGGGTGTCAGCATAGGAAAATTACTGTATGGGAAAGGAAGGTTCATTCCTTTGACAATGATAAGATGCTCTTGAATGCCTGACTTGGCATGGCTGTGAATGAGATTACAAATAACTAAGGTCAGGAAAGATGGGAACTTATTGAATGCAAATACATCAGTCTGTTACCTGTGAACACGAACGGACATTGAGGAAGGAAACGTGCATGCTCTGAGACTACCACAGACGGCACATTTTTAAAACCTCTAATTTACTCACTAAAACTACGTGGAAACACTTCTGATCAGAGTCCTCCTCCACAGGATACAAAAGGAGGCACAGAAAAATAAGGACTGAGCAACGGGCCACAGTAATGAAGACCACAGCACATCCACTAAGGTCATCCATCCCTCATCCCCATGGCTCAGACAGAACAACCAGCCACTGCTGTGTAAATGCAGCCTGAGAGTAGAAGCAACTGCTCTGCTTCCACTTTGTATCGTTTTATAGGATTTTCACGTGGGGCTGGCAGCTCTGGTAACTGATTAGTGTGCAGTACTAAGACAATTCACAGGTTTCTACATGCCAGAAGGAGTCACACTGGGAGATCGGCTTTCTGCTCTAAATATAGAGAAGAAATCCAAGCAGCAGATTTCAGAGGGATTTCCCAGGGTGAAACGCATCACATACATGGCTCATTAGAGAACTTTAAAACAAAACCAAGAACTACACATTGCACCAGTGTTTTCCTTTTCTGATGCTGTTACTGAAAACATTTTGGATAAACGGTGGTCATTTTCCCATTGTGAATCTCATCTTCTCCTGGTTTCCATAAGCATTTCTTCCTCCTCATCCAATAGGAACATCAGTGATAATTGTGACTGAGCAGTGAATGTAGACATTTACCGTCACATTTCTTATTAATTTTAAGAACAGGAGAACATGACGTGAAAAAAAATACTCTCATTTACTGGTGTTCACATATTACTGTTCCCCATTTGCAGGTGCCTGTGCCATGGTTCAAAAGGTGGGAGCCTGCTTCTGCAAGCCTTGCAAGGACAGATCTGTGGTTGTGTCCACTGTCTGCACAGCAGTCTTGGGTCCTTGTCTGTGTTTTGTACTCAATAAATCCTCACAGCAGCTGTGTACTACTTCATATCGGCAAACTGAGTAGGTGAGCGAAATTAATTTATCACGTCACTCTCCAGATTATTACAAACTCACAGCCACGGTCTCTTGTTGGGACCTTTGGTAAAAGAGTCTGGGGAACAAAATGTATTTTCTTCATTACTTCCACTTTGGGGTGAGGACACGGGCTGGAAAAGAAGGACTCAGTCCATTAATACCTGGCTAAGAAACTAGTGTTGCAGGCAGGGCTTTGGGTTCTTTAGTAATGACTGGTTCTGTAAGACACCAGCAGATCTTACAGGTCCACATGGGATGCCTCCATCTGTACTTCTGGGAGCTGCCCTGCTGAGGCTCCAGAGGAAGCTGAGGCAGAAGAGGAGCCTGCATTGGTTGATGAGGACTGGGTTAAGGATCTGTTGAGCAAACTGGATGAACAAAAGTCCATGGGCCTTTTCTAAGTCATGGGGATCAGGAGAGGTGCCTAGAGACTGGAGGTTAGCAAATGTCACTCCAATCTTCAAGAAGTGTAAAAAGGAGGACCCAGGTAGCTAACTATAGACTGGTCAGCCTCAGCTCCATCCCAGGAAAGGTGATGGAACAACTTGTCCTGGACCCTGGCTCTAAGCACATCAAGGACAAGAGGGTCACTGGGTCCAGTCCGTACAGCTTCACCAAGGGGAAGTCATGCTTGGCCAACCTGATAGCCTTTTACAAAGGTGTAACGGGGTGGACAGATGATGGCAGAACAGTGGAAGCGGTCTATCTTGACTTCAGTAAGGCATTTGACACAGTCTCACATAGAATCCTCGCAGTCAAACTGAGGCAGTGTGGACTGGATAATTGGTAATGAGGTAGATCATGAACTGGCTGCAGGATAGAAGCCAGACTATAGCGGTCAATGGGACAGAGTCTAGTTGGAGGCCTGTATCTAGTGGAGTCCCCCAGGGATCACTACTGGGACCAGTCCTCTTCAATCTATTCATTAACGACTTGGATGAGGGATTACGGTGCACTGTCAGCAAGTTTGCTGATGACACAAAGCAGGGTGGTGTCACCCTCCTCTCGAACCAGGACACATTCTTCTCCCCAATTGCATGGAAATTGTCTGTATTGCAAAATTTAGAATCCTTCCCTTCACAGCCTGTCATCTGGAGGTGTACCCTGCTGGCTTGTTCTCTCACTTACACCCAGGTAAGTGATGCCATGGATTTATATCCCTGTAAGAGGATGTTTACTTAGTGCATGTTACAGGCAAACTGGAAAGCACTGCCTTCCTAGCATGACCCCACATGCAGCACAGATTTTCCACTCTAAGGGGAAAGCCATTCCCTTGTGCAAATTGTTCCTGGAAGGAAATCCCTTAGAGCCATTTTGGTGGGTGTGAGTTTCTTATTAGTTAGAGTGAGTTGCTCCGGTTAGTACCTGGAGGTTGTGCAATGAGTATGGTGCTGCATCCATGGGCAAAGGAGCACTGGGTGCCACAGCTTTCGATGTCTCGTAGGGCTCTCAACTTTGAATGCACAACAGCGTTACTGGGTTATTCCTGGCCTCTGTCTACCCATACAGAGAACCGTTATTTTAGTCTTGAATATGTAAAATCTCCTCAATCTCAGTTCAGAGAAAAAAGGAATGACAAGATAAAACTGTTCTGCAGAAAAGCTTCCTATCAGGAGGAGGGAGTAATGGCAATAAATGTAGCTCCACTGGGATGAAGGAAGGAATTAGATACATCTGCTTTCTAATATACAGGATTTTTATTTATCTAAAGACTGAAGGCTTTATAATACTGAGAGAGACAAATATCTTTGGTCAGTAGGTCTTGACATTCTGTCTTTATTTAAAGTTATATAAGTCTTATAATCCATACGTGCTGGTGAACTGTTCTCCATTCTACACAAAGCATTTTTCTGTAAAACCATGGCAGTATTGCTGGGATCCACCCAATCTTCATATAACCCAGTCATCAGCTGCTCAGGCTCTGTTGATAACAACTCTCCATAAATAGGTTCTTGATTCAGAAGTGGTTTGTGTGCACAAATATGCAATTAGCAGGAATTCACTTTCTAGCACACAGAGGAAATAAAGGCTGTAAAAGACATTTGATTTCCTCGTTTCCTAGAACAAAACTCTTTAATGCCTTGTTTTGAAAGATTAGATATTTGTTGTCAGAAACAATATCACCATCTGAATCAAAATCAGCACCTACACACATCTGTATGACTTGCACCTACACAAAATACAAGGATTTCAGGGCTCTGCACACAGAACTAAAGCTCTTTCTGCTTTTGTAAAACAAAGAGGCACACTTTGTCAACCACGCTTCCTTGCTAAGGAATATCAGAGGCAGGTCACACATATTTTCATGTATTTACCTGTCGCTGCAACTTCAAAAAACATGACAAATCCACTGCTGACAAGCACTGATGTTTCCATTTCTGACATTTCACCTGTAACCCTCCAAGAGTTCACTCTGAATAATTTCACTGCATCTAGGCTTTTTATACTTTTCCGTGTGCATTAAAGACAACCTTCAGTGCAATAAAAAGCAGAAATCAGATGGATGTTCCTGATGAGTTGTGTGATTCAAGGTGTTAATGAGCAATGCAAGAAGACTGGGATGCAGAACCCTCTGTTTTTTTAAATACTGGTATCTCCAGTATTTAAGAAGAACCAGAAGAAAACGGCCATGGCTGCTGCTACAACACAGACACACTTTTATTTTGGCCATGTCTGTTTTCAGATCTGTCGTATGAGGAGGGATTTTAACAGAGCTGAAGGGCACAATCAAAGTGACCGTGGTGCCAGAGCAGCATGAAAAGGCTAATAGTCATAATTAGGCTGAATATAGACTTGAACTGCTGCACGCTTGAACCTAAGGCAGTGACTTTAACCATAAGCGACTTTCAAGCTGTAAGAGGGGAGGTTTAGACTGGAAGTCAGAAGGAAGCTCTTCACTATGAGGGTGGTGAGACACTAGAACAGGTTGCCCAGGGAGGCTGTGGATGCTCCCCTCCCTGGAAGTGTTCAAAACCAAATTGGATGGAGCCGTGAGCAACCTGGTCTGGTGGGGGGTGTCCCTACTTATGGCAGGGGGATTGGAACTAGATGACCTTTGAGGTCCCTTCCAGCCTGAACCATTCTATGAATCTATGAATAATGTACTGACCTCCTCCCCTGACACAGCACTCACAGGTTTCCATCAGACCCCTGTGGCCACAGGTCACCCCTCTGCATTAAACAGACATGGCAGCACCTTAGTGGGAGGAGTAGGACTGGTTTCTAACAGCTGTGTCCCACACGGGTATTTCATAAAATATTATGCCTGCTTTAGGGGTACATTCCATGCGCTGGGATTATTGGGTCAAGGCATACTAGAAAAAACTGCTCAAGCCCATATTCTCATGTCAACACCAACCGCCAAACTGTAAGCTATCTGTCACTAAAAAGTTTCACTTCTTGCAGGAACAAAGACTAAAACCAGTGGCCTTGAAGCCCTGAGCAGGTGAAAGAACTGGGATGTGTCCAAGATGTTCCCAACCCAGAAGGTATTGCTGCCACTCAGCCCCATGCACCTCCATCTGGCAGAACACAGGACACTAAGCCAAAAGGCTTGCTATTTGCTTTTCTAAAGCAAACAAAATACCACTGGATGTCAACAAGAACCATACCAAACCAGAAATCCATGATAGAAATGAAACCATCAGGAGGAGTTAGGTACCCCCACACAGAACATCATCACACAGTACCGAAAGCTTGGGAAGAGGGACCACGTCCTTGGGCTTCTCATAAATACACAACAAACCAGGCTTTTGAGTAATTAAACTTTAATTTTAGCTGGTTAACTCACACTGAAGACTCATTTATGAGGACCCTCCGCACCCTAATTGCATAAGAATAAAATAATTTTCAGGGACCCCGTGTGGGAGTAGATGTTTCAGGTTTGGGGTTTTTTTTTCCCTTTTCCTGTGGTGGGGTGGAAAGTCTATAAAGACTTCAATTAGAAGCAATTACTGGAGAAGCAGAAGCTTCTCTGAGGTTAAGCTGCCCTTCATTTTCTCAAGAGAAGCCTTTAATTAAATGCAAATAATCACAAATTTCATAGAGAAGATTGCCATAATTTCACTATTAGTTACTGGATCTCATTTAAAAAGGGAAGAGGTGGGCAGTAGCGCTGGGCGGATGCAAAGTAATGAGAACTCAAGAGGTCAAGGCTGAATTACCTGCGTAAATCTATTCCTCTTCTAAATCTGTCTGCAACCAAATCATTTCAGTGTTAACAGGTTGTCCTTCATGCAAGTGCACTGGAGTGTAGTCCCATAGAAACTCGGGCCTCAATACAAATAATTACCTCAGTCCATCTTACTGTTGACCATGGCAGCAAAGGCAAGACGGGTAATGGGGAAGAAGTAATTGAAGTGGAAATAACCAGAACTAAAATGCAAGCTATGATGAATTCAAATAGTACATTCAAGCTCATCTCCACAGTAGAGCTCTGGAAGAACAGGCACATGAAATGGCAAGCAAGTACTTTAAACACATCTATCAAATCAGGTTTGGTGGTGGATAAGTGGGCAAGAGATAACACAGCATCTGCAGAAGGGGAGAGGCCAACCACTCAACCAACCACTGGTCTGGAATTCTGCCCTCAAAACTGTCAGTCTTTAGAACAGGTTCCAGTGGCTACAGAAGGTAAATACTTAAAAGCACAGAGAGAATTCACCATTTTTTCCTACTCCTTTCATGCAGTCAGACACAAGCTTATGACTGCTGACAGGCAGCTGTTAGCCTGTGAGCTGGGGGTTCACCCCAAAGAGGTGAAGGTTTGCATTGCTCGGTACTCTGTCTTTGCACAGTCACATCACAAGAGCTGCCTCCATCCCCTTTCTGAGAACTGTGACAACTAAAAGTGCAAACAGCGGGGGTTCAGGACCAAATGTCAAGACACATTTTAAGAAACAGTCTTCTGAAAAGCTGGTGGCTTTGCAGCTCCAGGACAAGCTGAAGAAGGCAAGAGAGGCTACTCCAGCAGCACCCCAGCCATCAGGCAAACACCTAGAAGAGCCGCAT
Source organism: Upupa epops (assembly GCA_013397515.1). Classification (NCBI taxonomy): domain Eukaryota; kingdom Metazoa; phylum Chordata; class Aves; order Bucerotiformes; family Upupidae; genus Upupa; species Upupa epops. The sequence continues at coordinate 462,182 of VZRI01004830.1, forward strand.
AAGATTGTATTTTTGTTACAGCAAAGGCTACTAGGATTTCAAAACCAAGAAGCTCATTGCTCTCTGCTGTGTGGAGAGTTTCTGCAGGGATGTCAGGGAGCTCAGAACGAATAAAAAGCACACAGAGCAAAAGAAGCAGCAGTGGAAAACTTACTCCTCTGCTCAGCTTGGCACATTATTTCTTTGTGGATTCTCAAAACATTTCTCTTACTGTACTGTGAGAATATGGGGAGGGATCAGATTGTAAGGTACTCAGAGGACTAGCTGATTATCGACATTTTAGCAGCGAGCTTGTTTTGTTCTTTCGCACATTTATAATAATACCTTTTACACGTTCTCTGCTTCAGAACTGCTAGTCTGAAGATCTTTTGTTGGCACTGAGGTGAATGCTAATGTGAAATATCTTATTTCTTCAGATGAAAGAGAAGCTGAGAACAATACCCTCTAGAGGGAGGTGGCAAAAGCAGAGGGGAGTTGGGATCAAGAGTTTATGACCTCCTTGCAACCCAGCTCACCCATGTCCTCCTTGCTTTTGGCCAGGTCATGCTGCTATCACACCATGAAGCAGTTTCTGCCAGTCTGATAAAAATGCCTATTGCACTACCCGCAGCACAGCAGAGACCTAGAGCATCAGCAGATGGGATCTTCTCATGGAGAAATGATAGAAACGAAGCGTTATGGAAGAGACCACATGCTCAGCCTCACCTTGCAAGCCACTCAAATCCCTGCCACTCCTTCCTTCTTCATCTATTTTTATCCCTCTGTTCTTTGAGGGACCAAACAAAGCCATAATGTATTTTAATGCAGCAATGTGTTTTCCTGCTGAGGAGATACACAGAAGACTGGTCATCAGCGCTTGACAGCATGGTCCGTACAGAAATCTGCCACTGTGCAGGCACGGAACTGCAAGTGTAAGGAGAAGCGTGTTGAGTTTCAAACAGCTTCCTTCCTATCAGAGACAGGTTTAACCAAGAGGTGTGTCTGGGTGCCGGGGACAAATTCTCAGATTCCCAGCAGGAAAACACCACCAATAAATGCTTTCTGGTGCTTATGAATGGGATCATAATAGCTCTCACTCCTGGTGAGTTAGTACAGGGTTTATGCAGCAACCTCTCCTGTAGTAGTGATACTAACAGATGCGAATAATTTCATCTGCCACTGAAAACACTAGAAAAACTCAGTGGTTGAACAATGAGTAGAGACAGTGACATAAAACTATGGGATCCTTTAATCACATTTTGGTAACAAGAAAAGCCTTGCGTGGTTATTCTGCCTGAGAAAATGTGGGATTAACGTAACAAAAATGAATGATTAACAAAGACTGTTTCCAAAGGTGTATCATTAGAGAAAACTAAGACACTGTAACTCTACAGGTCTCCAGTATCTAATGCTTAACACTCTGGAGGACACAGCAACCGAGGGGTCAAACTTGTAACGACATCATGCAATATTACTATTACAACTTAAGATATTATTCTAAACTCAAAAGAAGTGAAGACGAAAGAGTACTATATGTTATACTTAAAAAAAAAAAAAAGTAAGGAATCCCAATTGTTTTTCATGCAGAAACAGAAACTCTCTAGGAATGAATTTCAGGTCTAATCTTTTCAGGGTAAAAGATGAGCAAGCAGTTTTCTTTTTTCCTCAATCCAGGTAGAAGGAAATTATAATTTACTGTTAAAAAGTATGCAAAAAAGAAGTGGTACAGCGATGGTCTTGATCCACTGATATCAATGATAAGATTCCTACTGAATTCCAGCGGGTAAGGATTTCACCCACAGAAACATCTTCACTTAACAGTACAGTCACTCAGGGTATTGCTGGTGTTGTCAGATCTTCACAAGATTAACATCTTTATAGGAGAAGATGAAGTCCCTGAGAACAAGGAAAGAGGGGAAATGCACAAAGCTCTTGGGTCATGCAGGCAGTCTCAAAACAATTACTTGTTTTATGAAAAGAGCAACATGAATTAGGATGGAAAAGTACACAGTTTCACATGCAGGTGTGTGTGAGAGAGAGGGGGAAGAAAAGAACTTCATTCTTTAGTCAGCAAGGCTCTAGTAATATTAATGCTAACAGATGACAGGTGCACTACAAAGCAGAAGCTGAAAAGCAGATCAGGTTTCTTTCCTGAGATGGCCTTATCATTGCATCTAGAGATACTCCAGAGAAATCATGAAAAGGGAATATGAACTGCACAGTCATTTTCTTCTGGCACTTTTTAACTTAATAAAACATTAGAATAAAGTCTGTTCCTTTAAGTCATTAACAAAAGAATCCTGTCTGCAACGGCAGTGAGCTCTCCTAACACCGATCCATCTTTACCCTCCTGTTTTCCTGTAATTAAAATGTGGCAAGTAGTTTACACACAAGAGGGAGTAATTGTATTGGAAATAGCTGTTCATAACTAAACCTTAAAAGCTCATTTTTCACATCAACTTTTAATAAAAAAAACAAGATAATAATGATATTTAGCATTTGTGCCACCTACAGCAGCATTTTGTCTCTCTAAATTGCTAAACATTTCCTTCAACAATGCTGAACCATCCCTCTCCAGCTATGAACGTTGCCTGCAGCAAAAATTGAACAATCTGAATGATTACAGTCATTTGTTCCTGCTCAATTAAAATAATAAAATATGGATTGACCTCATGCTAAAGGCTGCAGTCCTTAGAGAAATCTGGAGCAGTTCTGGTAAGGGGAAAGGAGTTTGCACATGATCAGGGAGCACCCAAACCTCAGCCTGACTGCACCGGGAGAGGAAGATCGTCTCCTATCTGTTCCTAAGGTAGAAAGAGGCACATCATTGGCTGCCCATTTCCACACTTTATCTCCTCCATCCACGTGCAGACAGAACAAGCAATCTGTGTGGATTTGAAGACCTGGACACATCCTCTCCTGTTTTGGAGGAATACATGAAGCTGGGCTCATGAAGAGCCTCCAGAATACCAAAGTTGCAGAATATTTTCCTGACAAAGTCTGTTTTGGAGCCTTCACTTTGGATGGTTCTTGTAAGACAGTTCTCCAGGAATTTCAAGCTTGAGGAGAGCAAAAATATTATTATTTTTCCACGTATTATTGTTTACAATTTAATACAACCTGTAGGACTACAGGATGCCACATGCAAACAGCTTCGGTCTCAAAGCCCATGTGATCCAAAATATGGGAACAGGCAGCTATAAATAGAAATACTAAGGAAAAGAAAAGGAAAAGCAAAATGTTTCTCAATGGTTCAATGGGCAGACGAGTAGGTGGTATTTGTCTTTTTAATGTAGCCATGGGTCTCCCTCCTATTTAGAGATCTTCCTGCTGCCTAGCAGACTATAAAGGGTACTATGGGATAATGCTTTAGCCTCCTAACACTGCTTAAAATACCAGATATTGTATACTACCCTTGTGGAAAGAGTCAATGGACTGTCATTGCCCATTATCTGAGCCTTCTGAGCCTTTTACTGTTTAAAAAAAGATATTGGCTTGCTGAATTTATAAAAGCACATATTTTGCTGTAATACTCAGAAACTAATACCTCAGGAAGCTTTTAAAAATGGTTTAAGCTCACTAGTAATAACTGAAATAGAGATCCCCACCACACCACAGGCATACAGCATAAAAGATGCATGTGCTCATATTCACACTCTCAGGCAATCCCATTGCTAAAGAGTTACATTACTGGATGATAATACAGAGGAGCCATAAAGAAGAGGGTTGTTAAGAGTCTGATTCCAGCCTTGTAATTAGAATGGCACATACTGTTGCAGGTGCTGTACCAGCCTCAGCTGTGCTCTCTGCAACTGGAGCATGAGCCCTGCACCACACAAGCAGGACAGCAAGGTACAGCCCAAACTGTAGCCTGTCTGCATCACATACATGCCCACAGGCATCGTGTACATGCCCAAAGCCAACATGTGCAAACCACATACTTCTGCCAGGGTCGTCCAAGCGTTGGCAGAGTGCCCTTTGCCTATATATCATCAGAAAAGTGAGTGCTGGATGGTGGGTTTTACCTCAATTAGGTTAAGCTGCCCTCATGGTGCATCTGGGTTTCCACCCAAAATCCGTGGCTTTGGTCCAGATTTTCTGTGGTTTGGCTTAAAAGTTGGAGTAAAGTTTAAAGGGAGAGTTCTTGAGAGAGCTTCCCACAGTCCTGGAGCAGCACAGCCCTGATGTAAATGAACAGGATAATTAGTCCTGGCTTCTGGTCCGACTGTGGGGCAGGCAGATGACATTTGCAGTGCCCTCCAGGCCTGCTTTTCAGTCTGTGTCTCACAAAGGCATTTTAAACAAATTAGAGATCAAATACTGCGAAAAGTGGATGACTGCACTAGAGGATTGACCAGGCAGTGACCAACTGTCCCCACATAAACGTGGCACTTCTTTGACAGCCCCTTGTAAAAAGCAATATCCACACATAAATTTATTTAAGTCTTTTTTCAGAAAAAAGCAAAACATAGGATAAATTAGTAATGCTTCACTTATTAAAAGTCACTGATTGAAGCTTACAGTTTGATTTCACAGGAGGCATCCCTTGTGCCAGCAGGTCATGTAGACTGGGGAGAAAGGAAGTTCAGGATTTGATGTGGAAGTGGAGTGGATGGATACTGCTACAATGCACACAACAAGGTGCTTCTTTTTTCCTGAGATTGTCTTGCTTCATCTCTTCCCCCCTTCTCCACTCCCCATTATCAGCATTTAAAACACCCCCGAGTTTTCTTGAGCAGGTTTGCTGTGCTCATTAAAATACTGTGAGCACTTATTGGCTATAATGAGCACTCATTAAATTCTGGTAACTACCAGGACTGTTCTGCAGAGTTTAACAGGATCAAGTTCTGGGAGCAGAGCTCCAAGGTGTGAAGACAGTGGAAATACTATATTTTCTAGAAGAACAGAACTTCCAACTTTCCTCTCCTTTTTGCTTTGTAAGCATTGGGATAATTCAGACCTGTTAGGCAGTAGCTATGCTCACTACCTGCTTGAATCATTCCCCTGCCTCAGAAGGGCTCTCAGCTCCTCTTAACACAACACAAATGAATTAAAGATTTTTCCATATATGCATTTCCTCATTTGAGAATTTTCCTTATGTGTTATTTAGAGATAAAAGTGTATATCTAAAAATTCACTTAGCAAAGTGGTTTTCTCAGCTGTGGGGAATGGTGCAGTAGGGACTGTAGAGCACGATCCAAAGCAGCTGGAGAGGCTACAGAAGCAGCAGAAGACCAGAAGATAAATGGGTGCATATAGGGGCAAGGATCATATTTTGCATGCTCTGATACTTATTTCCGATTAGCCGTGTCGGAAACAGCCCTACTGAGTTGTGTAGCTATGTCTCTAACCACACAGCAACTCCCACTGCAGGATTTGGTGTTACCGTAGAGGTTTTTATCACTAAATGCTGTCCATTGCCTAATAACGTTAGAGGATATGAATGAACTAAAACCATACACGAATATTTTTTATCTTGGACTAATCCCCAGTGAATGAGGGGGGCAAGTAACTATTCAAGTAAACCAAATCAAACAGGAGCTTGAAGATCAATGTATCCTCACAAAACAAATCCTAATATGAACGAGTGAGCTGCTGGAAGGGGAAGGTTTCTGTAAGTATCCCCAGAAGATGACCCTTCAGCAGATGGCCTGCATAATGCTGCACATCAGGAGAGAGCAGTGAGGGAGAGAAAAACAGCGAAGTCCACCTGTCTTCCCAAGCATGTTGGAGTTGACTCACCACCACCACCAAACAGCAAAAAGCATGCAACTGGCCAACCAAAAGTATGTAATTCTGAAGAAATAGATTTGCATTCCTGAAAAGCGAGGACGTAAAATCCTATTATTCCATGCTTGGGCTGAATGTCTATGACCATGTTTTCCACCACATCAGTAACATCTATTTTTCAATTACATTATCACAGCTCAGCATGAAATGTGGTATCAGAATGGCATCAGTTTTATAAATAACTTATAAATAAGTTATAACCAGATTAATTAACTGGTCTGGTGAAGCATTAATTGCTCCCATTTGGCTCACACTTCACCTCCTCACAGGAGCTTTCTATGGGTAACAGTGTTGTAATGCTTGCTCCCTAAACACACAGACATTGCAAACCTCTGCACACCTTGACTGCATCCTGACTAGAGAAAATGAATGCTGCATGTTCCCCTGACACAGTGATTCGTCTGCTGGATGCAGTTAAGTCAGAGATGTTTACTCAACTTCCCATGGCCCATTAATGACATAATGTTGGACACAGCTGTTCGGGGCTTCACAAGACCAAAGCAGAGAAAGAAATGTTATGAGACTTCAAACACAACCTTAAAATAGGTCCATCTGACCAAGGTAGCAATGACTGCTTTGAAGAACAGGGAACCAATAATTTCATTCTCACTCTACTTCAGCAAATTATCTGTTAAAAAACCAGCATCTGCCATGTACAGAGGCTCACTAGCCCTGGAAGCAGCATGTGCCTGGTTCATCGCATCCCAACTTTCAGTATGTTTGAGCAGGAGAGGAGAAGCTTACCATGTAAAAAGTCAGCTCAGGGTCAAGACTCCCTTGAAGATCTTAAGCAGAAATTGAACAGAGTTCAAGTGATGCACAGAGTGCTCTGGGTGCAGAAAGCACCATCTGCCCCAGTGTAATCTACCTTCCAGTACAGCTTCCCAATACTTTTGTAAGGGCTTTATGAAATCTGATCCTGGCCAAGGGGTCTGTGCTGCTGGGAAGACTGATATGCACCAACCACACAACAAGGGTGAAGATGTGCTCTACCTAAACATCACACACAAAGAGACACCCTGGAAATGCTCGGGTTTCTCTATGCAGTTTCTAGAACCACACCATTATGAAATAACATGAATTTTCTCCAAGAGAAAAGCAAACCAAGTTTCTTCATTTCCCAGCCAAGGAGAAAAGAATAAAAAGTCTAAGAGAAAGGCTCAAGCCCATTCCCACATTTCAGTTCAAAACAAACTATTTCATTAGTTTTAAAACACTTTGTAACTCAAAACTGGGGGATGGTGTTGAATATTGTTTACATATATACATGTATATATATACAGCAGGTAGGAGGAACATGATGTGCCATGCTGAGATGATTCCTCAGCTTGCCAATACTGCAGAGATCTTCAACAGAAAAAGAGGATCATTGGGTAAATTTGTTCCTCCCTGTAGTAACAGCTATCCATGGCAACTAAATTACCCCACTATCAAACCTGTATCTCAAGTCATGCTCAGAGGAAAGACCATCACCCTCCCTCATCTTCCCCAGCCTTTCCAAGTAACCCCTACTTACAATTGTGAAGTTCATAACCTTCAGAATCCAGATGGTCATAGCAAGGTTCACCAGGATTAAAATCATTAGGAGCAGCACAAAGAAATAGAGGCATCTCTTCCTCCAGCCATAAATCCCCACTTTGTATACCTGGGGTCCTTCCGAGGCGTGCATGGTGCTCCGGTGTGCGTACTGTTCCTGAGGCATCTGAAACGATTACAAAGAGAGAAACCACGTGTGTTGAGCGGCAAGAGAAAGGAGATGATAAAAACTACCTGTGCCTCTTAGAGGATTTTGGTTTTGCTTTTCCAGAGTTTACCAGCATCTCTTTCTGTATCTTGTTTCTGCACTATTTTGCTTTCTATTTTCTGTGTGCAGCAACACACCAAAAGAGAATTTTATGTGTTAAACATACAGATATAAATACACGTAAGCACGCTGTCTAGAGGTATCCTATGGAGATCACTCTCGAGTGGTTCTGTTCACCGCCCCAGGTTTTGCAAGGCAGGCACTCCAGGGCCTCCAAGGATCCTGAGGGGAAAATTTTGCATGCGTTTGGTAAAAGTGGTTGAGTTCAGCAGTTTGTTTTGAAGATGCAATATTACTTCTCAGAGGCTTTAATTTAAAAAAATAAATAAAAATCCTCCGATAAAATAATTCCTGCCTGCCAAACTAAAAAGGCAAAGGGGGAATATTTGCCTTTCTGCTTACCTGCACCACAGTATTTCTTAATGAAGTAAACCTGAAGAACGGGGACCTTCAACTGCTCCATCCCTAACAAATGATCCCTAATAATATCACCAAAATATCCCAATTGACAGGTGCTTTTAAAGGGCATTGCAGTCCACTGGGATGGGGATCTGAAGCACAACCCCTGCAGAGCAGCTGTGTGCAAATGGCTGTGTGCGTATGGGGCTGAGATCACAGAAGTACTTTCATTAATGAAAGCACCCTTATTCTCACCCTTCCCTTTTGGGGTGCAGAAAACCACTCCCAAGGGTTTCGCCTGTGGATCAGATTCTTCTTTTCAGATTTTATTGATGCGCAGGCTGAGGATATCATCCTCTCCAGTAATACAGTGTCTGAATGCTTTGAGTTTTAGACTCCAGACAGATAAGGCGGCACCAAATGTGTTTTTGCACTACTGATTCAACACGATGGGCTTCTTCCTCAGGGTATCTGGCATTGATGTTTCTATGCAGTGAATTACAAAATTCACAAAACAGGAAGAAAAAAGCCAGTTCCTCTCTGTGGGAGTCTGATCCGTGAGGGCAGAACGAGACAATGGTAGAAGTTAAATGCTCATTGATAGCAGCTTATGTTTGTTTACCATTAGTTTCAAATGTGTTTTTTCCCCCTGACTTTTTTGCTAATGGCTTCATGGTCCAGCATCTAAAAGAACATACAGTGTGCTGTCAGTAGTGGTGCAGAGCCCACTTCAAGGTGAGTTTCTTCATGTCATGACTTTCATCTCAGTAGCATTGCTTCAGTCAACTGGAGTCTGTTGCTGCAATACTGGAGCTAACAAATCTGATGCAAAGGCTGTCTGAAGACCCAGCTACCTATTTTTTAACCTTTTGCTGCTCTGAAAGTCGCTAAAATCTGTGTTTTCTCAATGCTGCTGAGTGTTGTCACAGGGGATCAGCCATCTCTCCCTTCCTTCATGAGCCCTCATACCTCATCCAAGGCTGAGGTATCATATGTTAAATAGACCCATTCAGGCACCAAATGTTTTTCAGATCAGAGGCACTGAAACCTCTCCTGATCTAGATCTATAAAGTAAAGTTAACTTAATGGCATGTTCAGGAAGGCTGTAGCTGGCATGCTTACACTCCTGCTCTCACCCCAACAGTTATGCTCTTCCAGAGTGTACAAGTACCCATCAGCCTCCTTCTCCAATATCAGCAACTCTCCAAATTCACAGTGGTGGCTAAAAACAAGAACATTTAAAGAAAAGGTAACAAACAAGGATCTACTATCCTTTCCTTCTCAGGTTTCTGAACCAGAACACTTTTAAGAAAGCACACTTGATGGCTATGGTCTACAACACGGAGAAAAAGCAGGTCACATATGTTCCATCAGCAGAGTGCTGCAAAGGACTCTCACAAGAGGAGATTACACACTGATCTGCAGGCAACTACCAGGCTGATCTTCCTCCCTTAGAACAAAGGTGTCTCTGTTCCCCAAACAGAAACCAGAAGGCAAACCTCATCCAGCCAGCCAGTCCATGCCTCTGAACTCACCTGCTTTTCCTAGATTTCTCAGCTGGCCTAAAAATAGGATCTCGCAAACCATGTTTCTGTTAGAACCTCAGACTGCCCCACCTCCAGTTAACGGAATGAAGATCTGCAACATCAGTTACACAGTGCAGACAGTCACACTATGTTGAGAGGAGCCCACGTCTGACAGATAGCAAATAAGCCTGTTATTAATATGGGTTGACTCAGGTTGTTTAGCCAAGGTGCATTAAAAGTACATCACCAAAAAAGCTGTGTCTGTGTTAGACAGCAGCTGTCAATAGTGTAAGCAGACTCACCCTAAACCGTTCCTTCTGATCAGACCACGCAGGATATCTATACCACAAAAACACCCAAAGCCCAGGAAGACCCTTAACCTGCACCAAGGCGATGCAAAGTGAGTTGGTTACAACAGATCTGTCTCGAACTTCACCAGTGTTTTTGCTCACACATGCTAAGTCAGCCACTGTGGAGGGCTTTGCAGCATAGAGCTCATCAAAGCACATCCCTGACAAATAAATGCATGTGGAGGAAAACAGACCTTGTTACACTGCTACAACCACTCCGATCCACGACAAGGGAAAACATCATCATAAATTACAGTTTCCACTACCTGGGGGAAATTATAACCACAGCTACTGTACAGTCAAGGATTTTATTGCCTAATATTTTAATGTGGGATCCTGAAAAGCACATATTAAACACAGCCTCCTCCTTTGACAAAATGAATAAATTGCATTGCTAACCCTCTCAAACTGTGGAAGAGGTCTGACCGGTAACAAATGGTACGGAATACCCAGCTCAGAAGACCTCTATTGCAAACTTGTTTATTTGTTCCTTTTCCCCTTTTTTGTTATTTCTTTACTTGCAGTCTTGAGAATGAAGGGTATACATAAATTTTGCAGACGACAGTAGAATTCACAGGAACAGAACAGAAACCCAAGGAACACCCTGTATCCGTACAACAGCCCAATTTTTAGAATTTCTCTGTTTCCAACCAAAAATGCCCTGACAGAGCTAGAGCAACTACAGTACTACAGTCATGCATGATGAGCAAGGTTTAGTAACACAGTGTAATTTTATAGAAAGAAAGTGACTTGGGAATCACAGATCACACACTCTTTCTACACAAACTCTCACACAACTACATTTAAAGCTATATATGATTCAGCTATATATGATTTCTAGTTAGAATTTCCCCCTGAACTGTGAACACCAGAAGATGTTAGACACTTATGTCTTTAGTCGTGCAGACAGAGAAGACAGAATAATGGACAGAGAGTGCTGAGGTTTATTGAACAAATGACTAGCACAAGGTCTGCAAGGCAGCAACACAAGGAACTTCCTATGTCCACTATCAATAATCTGCTCTGTGGGAGGGAAAAGAATGCAAGTCATAATTTACATTTTGGCAAAATCTCCTGACTCACACATTAAAAAAAGAACTCAAGCACCAGAAAAAAACAACTATTGCTGTGAAAGGACATCCAGAGGTTACATTTGCAAGGTAATTCCCCTTCCAATTACTGAGCTAAGCAGAAAGGCAGATAGTTGTTTAATAAGATTTTTTTTGTTTCTTCTTCAGGAAAATATTAGGAACAACTTCCTAATTTCATAAAAGAGCTGAAATAGTGAAAATACAGAAATTGGAACGAGAAGCATTCCTTCCATAAGTCAAATCTGAAAGCGCTTGCTTGATAAGGAAGGGCTTAAAAAAACTCATGTATGGCACTGGACCACCACCAGTATGTGTACAATCCTGTTTACAACACAAAAAACACAGCATGCCAAATCCTTGCAGTTTAGCCACAGACCATGACTACAGCAGCATAGCCTGGGACATGAGTAATTCTCCAAGGAATTTTTGCTGCTGCAAAAAAATGGGTAATAAGTTTTTGCACAAGAGCCGTGCACTGAGTCCTCATATCTGAACAGTGCAAATGGGGCCCCATCCAAAATTCAGTTCCTTTAGAAAAGCTGCTCATCCATTATCATCCCATAGAGGTGCGGTCCAAGACAAGGAAGATTTATTTTGTTTTGAAGACCACTAGAACAGTCATGTCACCATATCCTCTGATCTGCATGGTCTGCATGCTGAGTGATTCTGGCAAAGGAGCTTCAGCAGTAAATCTTTATTGCACTCCTTTCTCCCTTGCACTGTGTCCTCCTGCCCTGGCAGGAAGCTTCTCACTCAGGGTCATACAACCCAGATTAGTGATTCATCAGGCAGAAGAAGTGTTCTGTCTGCACAAGGATGGATAAACACGTTTCCTTTGCAAACACCAGAGCTGTAACATCCCATGCCACGCTGGCTTTGTAGGCTCAAAGAGGGCTATGAACAGGGAGAGGCATAATAAAAGGAATCAATAATGTTTCTGTGCCATGGGGATTTCTTTGATCAGTGCTTAAATGCTGTATGTTTAGTAACAGAACAATTCTAAGCTGAAAGGGGGTGCAGACTGCAAAGGTGGCTTCTCTCTTCTGAGCCTACTTGAAATTTGCTGCTGAAAATGCCCCAGAGCTCATTGAAACTCCTCATTACAGCACAGACCAAAAGCCCTTAAGCCCTGTGCAGTCAACACAGCATGTCTCCTCCCTGCCTGCTTGCATATAACTGAGGTGTAACAACTTAATCTGAAAAAGGAAGAGCATCTGACCTGAGGCTAACCTATAGCACGGTGATGGAACCACACTTCTAGAGATGACAGAAGAGTTCAAATTCCCTTGAGCCTTGGACCTACATCTCCCACTTGTGCCTTCTCTTTGTGTCCACACCACCAACAACCTTGTCTCTTACCGTTTTATTGTGTGGTGGTGTTTTTTTAAATAGAAACCATTTCTTTGGGGCTGAAATGAGAAAAAAAGACAACTAAAAACCCTTCAGAGGTGCTCTCTGCCATATCACTGGAAGGCAATGTGCTTGTATTCACTAGCTGTAAATGCTCTGCAGACTCATCCTTTTTAATTTCTCTGTCTTTTAAGTGCACACTATCCACCAGGTTCAAAAGAACAGACATTTCTGGAGCGTGACTGAGAACCAAATTTGTCACGAAGAAGAGTGCTTTGAGCCATAGATCAACAAGACTTTTTGCCTCTCCACTCCCCACAAAACTCTCTCTCAAGCTTCACTCCCACACACCCATTAACCCACCAGCGTCATGATCCAGAATTAATTGATGGCCCCACACACAGGTCAGACCACAGCCTGGATCTCCATAAAAGCATTGGGCTCTGGAAAATTACTTCTCACTTGCAGCTCGGCCAGCAAGGGCTGAGAACTGAGGAACAGCCTGAAGGATCAAATACATGCTGTGGTAGTTAAATCTCAAAGCACATTTCGCCAGCATCATCTAAAGCCATGAATTTGGGCTCTTCTACCCTGATAGTTATGCCAGCATGGTCTCTGTCAGTGTCACTAGCATCCCCAAAGCTCAAATCTTCCTACTGTGCTTGTCCCTCTGCTTCTGTCAACATTTCTCACCCCTCCACATGAAGAGCAGCTCTTCCATGACTCGAGAAGTTCATCACAACTTCTTGGTTATCACCGCAATGTGATACATGGCCAGAGAGACAAAAAGTGCAAAGAAATACCCCGGGGAATGTTTTCTTCTTTTCTGAATAGTTTCTATCAGTGGGGGACACACGTGTAGGGGTCTTCAAATATCCAGTCTGATTCTAGCAAACATAAGCACATCAACAAGCTCTTCTTTATCTGCACAATCCATTGCTGTATGCGCTGCCTGGTCCACTAGGAAATACCTCTCTGATCATCCCCACCTCTTCTATCATGAGGAAGTTGGACTCATTCAGCACAGGCAGCAGAGAAGACCTTGATGATCCTCCTCCTGGTAAAGTGCCTCTAATCCAGATCCCTCAGCACTCCAGGCTACCCTGAACCTCTAACATCTTGTGAGTTCATATAATTACCCCAGTTGCTAGAGCTGACAGCATTTTAACAATAAATGTGTCGGCAGATAAGGGCACTACGAAACCCTCAGCTTATAAATCAGTATCTTTAAGCTGGATGGAATGAAAAGCTGAACACAGGACTTCTGCTCTGCTCTGTCACTGCTCTGCATTCGAGGAGCTTTTGCGCCAAAACTATAAACGTATTAGAGTTTGCCAGAACAAAGCAAAGTAACAGGAAGGTTCATCTCTGAACAACTTCTAAACCAAAAGTGATCCTTTGTCATGATGCTGCAAGAGTCTGTGACCAACGTGATGTCAGTATTGCTTTACTGAGAAGAAGAGAAATATGTCTGGGTTTTTATTGGTGCGTGCTTCTTCTAACCTTCAGATTTTTCTGTTGATAGGTACCTTGTCTCAATGTTTTTCTTTTTCAGAATTCAAAGGAAAATGGAAAGGAAAGTTCATAAAGAACAAGCTTCTGTAGAAAGTTCTCTCATTTGTGGAGCTACTTGACAAAGACTGTCTTTCACAGAATGCCCCACGATTTGTAGCGATACATTCACACTGCACGCCAACATCACACTGGCTTTGCCGCATTCACACTCCGGTGCCTTTGCACCACCCCGATGATGTGAAGCAGTCATAAGCCCATGTCCATCTGTGCCAAGTTTATAAACACTTTTTCCCGCTGGAGTGTCTCAGAGTAGGATGAACAAATAGGAGAACTGCACCAAAATAGCCAGCAGCAGGTGTGACTGCAGGAGGCTGGGGGAATAGTGAGAGGTATATAATCAGCTGAGCTCAAATCAGAAAGCAAGCTACAGGAGGTTATACTTTGCAAACTTCTGGCCCAATACACTCTCACCCTACAGAACCAAGAAGAGAGATATGGCTTGTAGGAATGTGCAAAGAAAGATCGTAATATGGATTTATACTGCTGGAATCCAACCGGCACTGCACAAATCGAGAACTGTGGGCTTGAGCATGAGCCAGGATCCGGAGTAAGTCTCTGCAGTGATCCTGCTTTCACAAGTTAAAACTTATTCTGCTGTATCTTCCCTCCACATGATGTATTCACTTCACTTAGCCATTTGTTCATTTGCACAGGAACACTTGCTTTCCAGTTTGTTCTCAGGAAGCACCAGAAGAAGGAAACCTTGTATTAGGGTGTGCTGATGGCTCCAAGATCAAGAGACTTAATGCATGATGTTCTGTCCACACATGCACACACTCTGCAGTCCTTCTGGATGCAAAGCAAAGCTTGAACACTTGACCTGGGTAGAGCTACAGAAAGGCATTTCTGGCAGGAAGAGGCTCAGGAGCAGCTGCCAGAGGCAGAGAGGAAACCAGCACCTCACTCTTATCAAATCCAGCCTATAGGGTTGTGAAGAGCCTCCCAGGTCCTACCCAGATGTACATCCATATACCAGTGTCTTCACTGGGGTGGCATCAAGAGTGTATACGGCAAACAGCCCAGCTGGGCACAGCCCATGACCCAGACTGATTCCATACCTGATGAAAAATCTTCACAGGCCATCTCATCCAGACCTAGGTCAGGAGCACCCCTAAAGAGAGGTATGGCAGCATAGCCCTGGCTGCTTCTTGCTAAGAAACATGCATTCCAGCTTTTTTGCCCCTCTGCTCTCCAGTGCTGATGACCAGGACTGGGAAGTGGGATACTACATGACCAGAGGCAGGAACTTGAATTTTATGGTTTTTTTTAAAAAAATAAGCCAACAGTGAGGATGATAATAGGCAAAGTAAAGGCTTAAATTAACAGCTGCTGAGGAGAGCAATAGAAATCCAAGTCTGCAGGGGTAAGACGGCAGCCTGTGAAGGCTCAAGCAGTCCAGATCTTATGAGACCTTCGTTTACACAGCATTTTCACTGCGGGTGTATTTTTGATAAAGCAAACTTTGATGTTATCAAGCCTCTTCATTTTCGTAACACACCTCCCTCTTCCACTGCTTATGCCTGTTCTTCCTCTCATTCATTCCCTTTGTCCCATAAGCCTCTAGAGTAGATCCATGTCTTTTGGAGGATGCTCTTCCTGCACCCCATACCAGCAAAGTCCTCACTTGGCCCAAAACAACCCACTTCAGCTGACTATCACTTTCTTTCACAGTAAAACACATATGGTGACAAGGAGAAGATGCTCCCAAACACCTCTCTTTATTCTCTTCCGTTGCATAGAATCCGTTAGCATTAGACCGGATAATGTTCCCACTGAAGATCCAAATCTACCGAATCCCACTTTTTCCAGGTAGAGTTTGCTGTCTGCTTGAGCCTGCCTGTATCCTTTGGGGCTGCCTACAGATAAACTTCACTAGCATTACTGGGAGAAAGCTCTGGCCCTGTCACATACTGGATCTGATAAACTGTAGGGCTGAACCTCACCTTGTCACTGACTCTTTTGCTTTGCCAAGATGAATGACTGTTTGAGCCCTGTATGTTGTGCTGATTTGAAAATTACCAGATTTTCAAATAGTAGTTATTTAGACCCTCTTGCTAAACCATTACATACGTGCAGACCTGCTGGATGCAAGCAAAGAAAAGTAGGACAAGTCCCACAAACCAGCCAAAAACATGTAGCACTGTCCCACTGTATAATTTAATATAATTAATATGGTTTACATCACTGTAAACCATGCCTAGAAAGCGTTTTCAACACATCCAACATCATCACTGTGAAAACCCAAGGAAGAGGACCTGGCAGAGGCATGGAAGTTTCTAAAGCTACCAGAGGCAAACTCCTGACACCTCCATCCGCCTTGCTGAGTGTGCCATATCCTACCTCCCAAACACACGCCTGCCATATAAGGTGCTGCTATCTCTGCAAAGGCAAGGCAAGCTTTAATGCTGAAACTGAAAGAATGAGAGAACATTGCCTAAATCTGGCATGCTCCTAATGAGCAAAAGAACTTTTTATCATAAATGTTTCTTAAGTTATTAGGGGAAAGAAACACAAATCAGAAGAGAAGTTGCAGATTGCACAGCCCCTAAATTAATGTTTTTCCTTCTAATCTGCTTCTATGTGGTTTCTGACTGTGCTGTCCTTTGTAGTTATTTCATGCTTTATAAAAGATAGAGGAAAAATTATGCTGAGAAACCACAAGGCAAAGCTTATTACTGAATTAATGCCTCTCTTCACAAGCTAACTGTACCAGGGGTTGCTAAACAACCCTCTGACAAACATGTTTTCAACTCTCTAAACAACTCTAATACAATGTACACATACGTGTGCTTATAGTGGCATTTTTCATTAAAACAGTAAGTGGCAGATAGTATAGAGACAACCTTTCAGTGGCTTCAGGTTATAAACACACAAAATGAAAAGTTGGGAATCACTGGGTTACTACATTCATGCAGCCAGTGCAGGAGCTGCTCTGCCTGCAGATCCACTACTGAAGTAAAGTTAGCCAGAAACCACCACCCAGCTCCAACTACTCTCATCCCTTCGTAAATATGCCACAACTTCCCATTCTCATTTTTTCCCCCCAAACGACAGTTTGAGAGCAAGAAGTCTCTTTGCACGAGCACAAAGGAACAGCACATCAGCCCGGCCACGGTGGAAAGGAGTGACGTGCCACTTACCTCACCCTCAGTGGACAGATGGGGACCGAGAGCGGTGCTGGAGCCCCGAAGGAAGATGCAGCGCGACTTTCAGAGCAGCACGAGGCCTTGTCTGTGCTCATGAGCTGCCCCTGTCAGATTTTCCAGCAGCAGAATTGCAGCCAAGTCCCTGCCCATGCCTGAAGAATTTCCTGAACAGCATTCCCGTTCTTTTTCTAACTGCTTTGAAACCACACTGTCTGTACTTCAATAAGGCTTTGTCAGGCCAAGTTACAGCTACTGGGCTGGCTCCAGAGAGGAATTGAACACACATGTGTTTTGCATTAAAAGCCCCCTTCTCCGCACACACATTCAGACACAGACACCCCCATCTGCACTCAGCCCTGGAGCCTGCACATCTTGCCTTTGCAGCTATAAAAGCCATTCCAGTTAAAAAGAATAAAAGGATTATGTTGTTGGGGATTTTCTTTGGAAAGAACAAAAAGGGGGTGGGAGGGATCCCGTTCCCACAGATAACACCTCATCCTACCTCCTTGCTCATACCAGCAGGTCACAGGCATGGGTTAGCAGACAGCTCTGTCAAACCCCACCTAGCAAGGAAACATAGGAATTAACATTTCAGTTCACCACTACTCTCCTCTTACCTTTGCCTCTGTCTCTTCTAAAAATTGTGAGAAAATAAAGCATATTTTTAGCATCTCCAGACTCAGTTCAGCACATCCTAATCTTGACACATACTCCTGTATCTGCTTATACTAAAAATACCACCAACTATTTTTGAGTACTTTCATCCTTCCCCGCTTCCCAACTCTCCTAACCCTTAAAAATATGTAAAAGGAGATGCAAGGTGCTTTAAAGAGCATTAACACTGCTTTGGTGTTGGCTTAAGGAAAAGAAATAGAATATATAGTGTTATACCTTTCATCAGAACGGGTCCCAGTTCTTAATATCTGTAATCATCTCCAGACAGCACCATGGGTCAAGACAGCAAATGTAGGCTCTGCAGCTTGAGATGCCCTGCACCTGGCATGTGCCCTTGAAGCAGAGTTGGAGCAGATGCAGAAACGCACATGGATGTCCCCCTTATTCCACCACAGCTACGTCCCACCAAAGATGAAACACAGCAGCAGAGTTGTCAAGGTAACAATATAGAAAAGAGACAGTTTAAAGAGAGAGAGTTTTATTTTTTCCCTCTTGATGTTCCTCTTCAAACCTGGGCACTTCTCTTCCATTGAGTTACTCTATTTGGTGTGTGGTGACCAGGTGAAGTGTTTACAGCAGAAAAATGCTGCTGGGGACCAGAAAGGACTCAGAGCCTTGTGAATGCTCTGATCCAAAGCTCACTGAAGGCACTAGAAACCCTATCAGCTTCCATGGGCTCTGTAGATGAGCTGCAAGAAGGAGAGATCTGCCTTTCACACATAGGCAATAAGGTCTTACAAAAGTCATATGGGTCAGCTACAGTACTTCATCAATTCAACCCGTTTAGAGAGCTGCTGTGTTAACACTGTGCAAGACTTTCACCTGCACCCTGCCCTGCTACCAAAGTGCCCTTTGCTCATCTTCTGCCAAGAGTCTCATATTAGTCAGCAATATTGCCCATGCACCCTAGCAACGTGCACAGGCCAGATTCTGGCAACCCAGACCAGCACTCCAACGGCACTGACTTTAGTGGGGATATATGTGAGACATGATGTTATTTCGCAAAAGACAACGTGAAACCGCACGGTTGTTCTGCCTCAGTTTTCAAGAGTACAAGCCAAGCGAACGGCACGCACACAAGCCGCACACATACAACCACGGCTGATAGCATTTCGGATTTATTTGCACAGCTTGTGAGGAATCCTTTTGTGCCAAAACAGAAACCACAGACTTTTGGATCACAAAATCAGGAGAGCTATCAGTGCAGCTAAAAGAGTGTCTCCTCAACTGGCTGCAACAACAATGATAACACTTTTTGGGTTGGCAACCAGTAACAGCTGAAACCAATGGCGCCTAAAACCTTTGATGTCTCTTAGTATAAATAGATTGAAACAGAAAAATATGAACTGCAGATTCACATAATTAGATCTTCAGTTGTGCAAGACAATCAGGCATTTGCAGAGCTGCTTGCAAGACGATAGTTTTGGCCTTCTGTCTCAAATTTTCTCACGGTCTTTACTCAGCAAACCAGTGACATACTGGCAGGCAGCAAATTCGGTGCGCTGACGTGTGTTTCAAGTTAAGCACATGCTTCAGTGCTTTGTGGTCCAGGATTTCTTATGGCAGCCTGGCTCTGGCAGGACCAATAGTAAAATCATTGACCACACGGCAGTAATGTACTTTGAAATTATTAACATCTTTACACAAATATAGTATCTTGGTGGTTTTCCAAGTTTTTCTTGGTGTGGACCCCAAAGCATTTTCCAAAGACACTGCATACCTATGTCATAGTTTCAGAAAGAGATAGTTCTCTGTACCCCACCCAAACCTCTTGTTTTCTGTCATTTCTCACGGTTTCCTGGGGAATAGTCTGCAGGCCTCCCACACGTCTGTGGACCACAGGCTGTAAACCACTGCTGAAGGTAACTTAATCTCTTATTAAAAATGGAAATTATCTCATCTGTTTATGTGCCAGATTTTCTATCTTCAGAATATTTATGCAAGCTAGCAGTGTGCTGGCAGGTAGAGACACGGAGAGGTGACAGCATTAGTACAGTATTTTTTCCATTGGCATGATTAGTAGGCCAAGTCTATAAATATTTACATTAAACCTGTCAGGCACCACACCATCCTCACTGATAACTTAAGGGCGTCTTACTGTAAACTGCATTAATGCCTCACTATTTTGTCATCAAGTAACACATAAAATGCTCCTTCAAGCTAAGCCACTTCGACTGGGTTGTTTTTATCTCTCTCTCATTTGGGTACAGGGTTTAAAGATGCTTCAAGCATCAGAACTGTGGCTCAGGGACTGCTCTATTTTTTCTGTTATTGAGCTATCACATGTATTAGTGCCAGTGCTGCCAAAAATATATGAACCTTGCAAGTGTAAAACTTAAGTTGATGTCGACATAACTGTCTGTGTAACTGCTATTATTTCTCAGCACTGGCAGGGTTACGAGGATTAAAAAAACCTACTAGAGCTCTTTGGGAAGATAAAAACAAATTACCCCCCCTCGAAGCTCCAGTATCTTTGCAGCTCCAGAGTGACCTTATTATGGCCTTTCAGTGCTTCCAGCAGGCTTGTAAGAAAGATGGAGACAGTCTGTCAGCAGGGCCTGCTGCAAAAGGAACAGGCCTGATGGTTTTAAACTAAAAGAAATGAAATTCAGATTAAATACAAGGAAGACATTTTTTACAGTGAGGGTGGTGAGACACTGGTACAAGCTGCCTAAAGAAGTGGTTGAAGACCCATCCATAGAACTAATCCAGATCAGGCTGCATGGTGTTTTGAACAGTCTGATCTGGTTAAAGATATTCCCGCTCACTGCAGGGGTTTGGACTAGATAAGCTTTCAAGATCTCTTGCAACTCAAAGTATTCTCTAATTTCTTTTTGTGGCGGATCCATTCATAGAATCATTAGGGATTGGAAGGTACCTCAAAAGATCATCTAGCCCAACCCCCCCTTCCACAGCAGGATCACCTAGACCAAGTTGCACAGGAATACATCCAGATAGGTCCTGAACATCTCTAGAGATGGAGACTCCACAACCCCCCTGGCAGCTTGTTCCAGTGCTCTGTTACCCTCTCTGGGAAGGAGTTCCTTCTGATATTTATGTGGAACCTCCCCTGTTCCAGCTGGCACCCATTGCCCTTTGTCCTGTCACCAGATGACCTTGAGAAGAGCCTGGCTCCATCCTCC
>VZRI01004830.1:483140-534948 GCA_013397515.1 Upupa epops
TCACAGTCTCATCCTGCTGTCAACTAGGACCCGCAGGTCTCTTTCCTACACTGCTCTCCAACAGGTCAGTTCCCAATCTATCCTGGACTCTGGGGTTGTTCTTGCGCTGATGGCAGACTCTACACTGACCCTTGTTGTACTTCATTCAGTTTCTCTCTGCCCAGCTCTCTAGCCTGTCCAGGTCTTGCTGAATGGCAGCACAGTCTGCTGGGGTGTCGGCGATACCACCCAGCTTTGTGGCATCAGCAAACTTGCTGACAGTGCACCCTAATCCCTCATCCAGGTCATTAATGCAGATTGAAGAGGACTGGTCCCAGCATTGATCCTCAGGGGACTCCACTAGATACAGGCCTCCAGCTAGACTCTGTCCCATTAACCACTACCCTCTGAGGCCTATAGATCATAGGAAGGGAAGCTCCTTCTTCACAATTTGTACCTCATCTGCATTTTGGCATCCATAATTTTCTAGAAGCAGCTGAAAAGTATTTACTCTTTACTGCTGACAAGATGATATTCATAACTAATGAATAACTGATAACATCTATTTGCATACAAAATGAAACGCTTTTCTTGCCATGCAGCTTTCCAGGAACACGCTCAAACATTCCCAAAACCCTCCTAAGAAATGCAAAATAAATATGCGGAAAGAATCAGCGTGTAAATGCAGGTGTGTGTGCACCTGCAGTGGAAAGGGAAAATTCTAATACCTGAATGAGATAATTAAGCAATCTTTTATTCAAGCTTTTCCTCCAAATGCTTTTCATCTAATCCATCTCTAGAAATATCACAACAGAACAAATAAAAATGTTCAAACTGAATGAAATCTCCTGCCTAATTATTATTATTCTAAATCACTTTCAGCGTTGGACTCTTGTAACAGATCTCTTGCATAGTCAAGTGTAAAGAGAGAAGGCAAGATGCACTTGGGCTCTATCTCCATAAACACAAAATTAAGGTAGCTGGTGGATTAGGAAGTTAACGATGCTAGATCAGGAACAGCAAGCTGTGGGAAGGCAGCTATTGGCATTCCTAATGGATTCACCCAGCCTTGAGCATTCACAGAGGATGGAGGGCAACATAATGAGAAAGGGAAGGGAGGAGATTCCCCAGATTTGCTTAGCTAATGGTAGCAGCTGCAAGAGAGGAATGCTGCATTGGAGGGAGAATCTCTGTGTGCAGGGAGCAAAGGTCCGATTTCACGGTTGGGAACAAAATCCTATTTAAATGCTGCAACTGTGGATGAACATGGGCACATGGGTCATCAGGTAATCACACGCAGGGCTGAGATGGGCTTGTTGGACAAGTGAAAAGTAAATGGGAGAATATGAAAAAGCACTTGTGTGTGTTTTCAGCTGTACAGAGCATGTTGTGACTGCTTGGAGAGCAACCGACTGTCTGTGCACACTGCTGGAAGCTGCCAGACCTGCAGTGCCTACATCCTCACCCACTGCTCTAGTTTCTTTAGAGGAGATAAATATGGCTACATTTTACTAAGAAGCTATAAATATAGGACTGGTTAGGAGATGTGAGGTCTTCTAACTCCCAGAGATAAGAGAGATAAGGGGGCCCTGCTCTTGCAGACAGACATTCAAGGATGCTCTGATGAGAAATGCCAGCAAACACAGAGGTGACCCTGAAATAGAGACCTTGCTTCATACAACACTAAGCTATTTAGATCTGAGTAATAAAAATTTTGCCCCTTCCATTCATCTAGACTTAGCAAACAGTATGATAGCATAATAAAACCAGGGAAACAGTGAAATGGTTTGTTTCATAGTTGTTTAACAGGTGAGATGGGGAACAGGAGGTCAGAGCAACGATTGGTGTCACTTGCACAAGGTTCAAAACACAAAGTGAGTTCAGGTGAAGGACTGAGCTTTTATATGGAGTCAGATCCAGACGGCTACTGCTTAGGGTCTGAAGTTCAGCACATCTACATCTTTTCTGCTGCTACATGGCACAGACTGAAGAAATCAGTCACTAAAGGCAGAGATCTTCCACTGTATCAGCTCAGCAGAGGTGTAGAAAAGGAAGGGTAGAGGATGGAAAATCAAGTGTCCAGCATGTCAGAACAACACCACTCTCACATGCAACACCTGCATTGGGAGCAACCTACTCCTAATGGCTGATTTCTTCAGGGCTGAGACCCACAGGCTCCCTGAGCCCATGTGCAGACAGATAGCAGTGTACCTAAGCAGAGAGCTCAGTGCCGTGCTACCTTCTCCACAGAAACTGTATCATTGTTTATCAGACAGCAAAAAGCCACAGTCACAATCTCATCCAGTCCTCCCTACAACCCCAACCACTGCTTTGTAATTATTCTGATCATTTCAGCCATTTGCAGGCTCTTCTCAGAAATAATTTAAGGCCAGTAGAGCTTGTTAATAGGTAAAATGGAAAGTGTTCCTTTTCATTTCTCCCGCAACATTAATGTAATTATCCTGAATCATTCTCAAACTACGTGGGTTGTAATTTCAAGGCAATATTACTATTACAGAGTAATATGCATGTTCTTCCAGCCAGCATGTGTCTTACTCCCCATCCAGAAGTTATTTATCAATATCCAGAAAGGTCTTCATTTACCAACAATAGAGCCTTTTCGTTTTCAGAAAGACAAGGAAGCAGAATGGCTGTCACCACACAAAGGTGTCCTGCTTCCCTGGCTTCTACCCCTCTGCCATAAGATGCAAAAAAGGAAAAATAACCAAGAAGATTTATTTCCTACAGGTATAAGAGCAAATATTCAGTTGGCCAGGCCAATAACTGTTCTTCTATTAAAGTCTTAATGGTACCCAAATTTATTACTCTTATCTGAGTAGCCTCACCCTTTGCTCTCTCGGAAATCAGGTTCAAGGCACCAGCTACTCTCTCTATGCTCTGGTCAGATATATGCCCTAATGCAGGCAAATCTTTATCTCAGCCTGCAATAATCATCTTCTGGGGAAACGTTTCAGTTTCTCTGCCAGGCCTACTGTGGGGACTTCTGGAGTGCAGACATGTCATGCTACTTAGATTTAAGGCAGACTGCAGTTGCTGTCCAGGTAGAGCTGTTCAGTAGCCTGTGCTTATCACAGTCTTCCCCTTGTGTTCCTAGCTCTTTCTAGTCTGTCAAGAAAGCAGCTCTGCTTGGTCTTACACTTAGATTTACACATAGATATCCTATTATATCACAAAGTTAAGCACCCAGTGCACCCAAATTTGGCTCTGCAGAACAATTTTTGCAGGCAGTGTGACCATACTTTTACAAAGCAATTAGCAGGACTCTTGCAGAACACTAACAAGGCAGACTGTCAGCCCACGAGCAGCCCTGGACATTGCCATCTGTTTTAATGAGCTCTGTGTGCCATGTTACTCTGGCCACTAAGACTTTTGCGTGATCCTGTGAGCCTTCTGAGATGAACAGCTGTGACCTTCATACATAATATCTGATTCAAAGGAGAACTCTTGCCCTCCTCTTCCCATGACAACATTAGCCATTTGCCACCAGGCTAAACCTTTATATGAAAATAGATATAAAACCATGTCGCGATCAGACTAGATATAGGGAAGAATATTTTTTACAATGAGGTGTGTAAGACACTGGCGCAAGTTGCCCAGAGAACATGGTAGATACCCTGCTCCTGGAAATATTCCAGGACGGGCTGGACAGGTCTTTGAGCAACCTGACCTAGTTAGAGATATCCATGCTCACTGCAGGAGGGTTGGACTGGATAAACTTTGAAGGTCCAACCCCAAAAATTCTATGGTTCAAAAACCTGACATACAACATCCACTCTAGAATAAAAAGTAGGGAGACTTCAGCTCTGGTAATCAAAATGATGAAAAATCTTTAGTCCAATTTCACAAAGCCTTTCTCTCCGCTTATGTTCTGCAAGAGATAATAAGATACATACTGCTCATAAACAGCTCGTGACAACATGCAGATACTTGAGAACGTAGCAGAGTAAAGAATGATGATGCTTATGCATAAATAAATGCACACACACACATATACTCACATATTTGGAGAATGAGAGGGAAGGTTTAAAAGGCAAATTGATAGGACCTTTGAGTTACAGCAATATTGTGTAGAACGAGAAGGAGAAAAGTTTTAATGGCCTGAGAAATAAAAGTATGTTTTGTATGTCAGTAATCATGCCTGACCTTTGCCTGAGAGCTCAGCATGGTAGAGGTGTATCTGTGAAGATATTTATTCCAAGGACCATGAAAAGGCCATTGTGAAAAAATTCCAGGCTCAGATTTATCTACAGAGATATACCCAAGGGCTTCTCAAGCTCAGCAACTCTGCTTCAGTTATTGGCAGGATGTCGCAAAGGGTAAAAAGCCATTTAATTGGGAAATCCCTTCATCGCTGTAGGTATTGCCTCAGTTTCTGAGCACATACCTTGTACTTTCCCAAACTAATCAGTTTCTTGGAGCTTGGGCTAGGATTTTTTCCTGTGTGTTCAACAGCAGCCATAAAGGCTGCTATGTCCGAGAAAGTTGATGAGACTGTTTGCACTTGGTCTGTTGTCCTTTTCCAAATACTTAACTGATTCAGCAGCTGGTAAGGTTTAGTCCTCACCACGGTGTCAGCTTTGTTGCTTCCAAAGCCAAAGACTCATGCTAAGGATGTATGCAAAAATGTTTGGTCTCATAAGAATATGGAGGAAAGAAACAAATATCCTTTCCCTTCCTCTGCAGAGTGGAGAGCCAACATACCGATTATTTCTTTGTACTGGGTTTTTACCCTACAACCTCATAATTACAGGCGGGTTACTTGTGAGCTCAGTAACTCCAGTAGCCTCCACCTGCACTACACTGCAGAAACCTTTACTGCAAAAGCAGAGGAATGAAATGACGTTTTCCCAGCAATATTTGTTTCTGCATAGTAGAAAAATGAGTGGCTCACTGTGGGACTTCTTCTCTAAGAAAAAGAACATACCCTACACTTTGGCAGCAACAGGATCTTTGTTTCCTTACTAGGACACAGGGAAAACCTTCTCTCATTCGTATATTTTTGCAGTGAAATTTCATCACTGCTGTAATTAATGCTATAATAATTTCTGCCCTAAATTCTCTATCCTCAAGCTAAAAATATCCTCCTGATGCTGTCCGAAAAGTATCACAAAGGGAGTGAGGACAAGGAAAGGAGAAAGTGAGTCTCTTTGTGGTGTGCATCCAGGCATTTTCGGCAAAGTAGCTATCAGGGAGGTAAGAACTGTTCTCTTCTAAAATATTAGGAAATGTCTTCTTGCTTTTCTCCCCAGATGATGACAAAAGCTTATGTGAATACTTCTCAAAGAGCAGCTCAGGTTTTATGTTCTCTCTCACTCAGAGTTATATTTACAATTAGAGCCTAACTCAATAGGATCACTAACTGGTAATAAAACAAAAGTGTATTTGATTTGGGACTTTTTTCCCAAGCGCCTGTGTGCCTTTTTCTCATCATTCAGACACATCTTGGCTTCTCAGTTTCTGTGGGTTAGGGCCATACTCAAACTGGAGGAAGCTCTCCCTCCACTATGGCTGGAAATATTCAAAGTGAAAAATGAAATCCCTTTCCCACAAAGCCTGTTTCCAAAGGCAAAGCTGACCTAGTAAAAGGCTTAGTGTTTTTGTAAGCCCCTGCCTTACAGAAGATCAGCACGAGAGAAATCAGCTCGTTTACTCTCAATTTTGCGTGAAAACATGTACAGCTTTTTAAGTAGAGAGATATTTAACTAACAAGTAATGCGTTGTTGCAGTGGGGTTAGATGTGAATTCTGCAGCAACAGCTCCTGTCTGAGAAGGCCAGAGGTTAAGTGTTTCTCAACACGCTGCTCTAGCAAGTGAGCATCTGCCTCCTTCTATGTAGCATCACTGTGCTGCATTTGCATTAGGGCTGTCGAGCAGAGCCTCCTCCTTTCACTCCTTCAGCTATTTATCATCTTCATAGGAAATTAGAGGCAACTGAGCATGGTGTTACAGAAGACTCCATGCCTACTGCCAAACTGCAGTTATATCCATTCCCCCGCAATACAACAGCAGAGCCAGTGCACTTCTTTTAACTTAAGGCACGCAGGTAGTTACAGGCTATAGAGGAAAGTGGTTGGAGAATGCATGTGTTTGCTAGGAGCATCGTCTGGAATAGTCCTGGAGCTTTATGGGATTATCATCCCAACACACAAACTTTCTGCTTTTCACTTACCTGTTTCTATTATTCTGCAGCTAGAACTCCACAAATCTTTCAGAGGTTAACAGGCCTGTCCACAAAGTGCAAGAAACAGCCCAGCTACAGTCCATGAATTTTAATGTTCTACATTACAACAACAGGCTATTTTTGTACTGGGTAGCAGTCCACAATCAGCACTATTTCAGTAACTGTGTAAGATAAGACAGAGGCCAAGGAAAGGTGCAATAACAGCTATATGACAACCCGCCTGCATGTAATAATAGAAGACCACCATAAAGATGGAATGGGGAGACAGAGGGGAAACAACAAACAGGGTGATTCAGAGAAACTCCTGCAAGGGCACCTCCATCTGCCAGCCTTAGGAAACAAATGAACACTGTTGTGCCACAGCAGGTCAACATGCATTGCAGACAGATGGTGATCTCCATATGAAATTACTCAGTCTTTCTTTGATGGGTTTCAGAAAGCCCCACTGTTGCCTTCCTGAGAGAAATGGCACCTTTATGCTGAAAGTTACAGGTTGTTGCAGGCGAAAGGACAGAAATACTCCCACACACTGTTCTTATGTTCCATACACTCAAGCTGGCCATGGATTTTGCAACAAGCAGTGCTTGCAGGCACCAAGACATCTCTCAGACACCTGCTGTCTAAGAATTTAGGAGTTACTAAAATTCTAAATGCTGGATACCAGAATACATGTTGCGTCTCTTTCTTCACTGTAATGCAGTGAGTGGCAAATCTTTAAGTGATGCTTAAACTTCACATAACTCAGAAAAGTATTTCTAAGCACCTTGGGATGAGACACTGTCACTGGGATAAAATCTGGCAGTGCTGGTGGTGCAGTGAATCCTGACCTTGCTTCAGCACTGGGGAAAAGGTGTTTGCCACACCAGCCTTACAAAGGCTGAGTAAAACTTGACTCTTGCCAAGGAGCAGATGATCACATCAGCCTGTGAAGTACTGGTACAGCTCTGCTTGAGATCCACAACTGCACTGCATAACTGAAGGTTATGCAAAGCACTCAAGATCAGGTCACGTTTTAAATACTTTCCTTAATAGAAACAAACACTTGACATAGCTTAAATTACAGGCAATACTATCCACGTACAACAGAAGTAACCCATGAATAAAATATTTCAATAAAATCCTGTTTCAATGACTTTAAATGAGCACCAAAGCCCGGTGACCTTGTGCTTTCTGCACAATTTCACCTACTTCTGCAACTAAGACAGGTTGTCTATTAGATCTCCTTCCAAACTTAAAGCTGTGAGTGTAAGGGTGAAACTCTAGCAGGAGGACATAGAACAAGGCATGAAAATTCAGTTTAGGCATGAAGACTGGGACCATGCCTGGAAAGTAAGGCCTGACAGGTTTGCACCGTTACAAATACCTCTTTTACCAGGGCCCAGGTTGTTTTTAGCCTTATCTTAAATAATTTGCATTTCTATATAAAGACAGACCAAATAATTCTTAAAATACAACATTTGTCACAATTACATGCTAGCATTTCTTTATAATTATCTTAAATACTTCGCTCTCGAGGAAATGTAGTTGAAAATGCAGGAGAATTATGCTGATCATTTACTCATAATTAGACAGATTCAATAAAACCTGGTGCTTAGCATGTTCTGCATCTGTACACTCGTTATACAAAATTAATCTCAAAAATACCTCTATAATTTGTCAGTCTTTTGCTATCATGCATACCTGATCTGGCCAGGACAGTCTTCATAAACAGATACCTCTTGAGGATTATTAAAACTAATTATTTTGCCCACAAAATAGTTTCTTACCACTGCAGCTTTCCTTTCTGCTACTGCTACGCAAAGTTGAGAGAATCATAGGCTTTGACTTGGCAATTGTTCTGAGAAGAAACCAATTGTGAAACTGGTGACTTGTGTTGTAAGCCCAGTTATTTATGAAGAAAATATGTCTGGTTTCCATGGTGGGAAGAAGGAGGGAGGGTGGAGGGGTCTGGGGAGAAAGTAGTAATTTTATGACCCACTGCTCCAAATCTCTTTCAAGCAGCATTTAACCAAAATGTTTCCTCAGAATGTTAGCTGCTTCTTGAAGCTGAAAGCAAGGATGAGTATGTCTCAGCAGAAGGGATGTGATATCTAAGGAGCACTGAAGAAGTCAGAGCTACTGGCAGACTCTTAAACCATTGCCATAGTTTACTATGGATGAAACTTCCATCTTCTGGTCCAGATAAAGAAAATCCCTAGGAAGTGATAAACAATTGCATGTATTCCATTTGTGAAATGGGCCTTTTATCACAGAACTCCTATTAATTTTCCTGGGAGTACATAAAATTGCTAAAAATGCTTATGTATACTAAAAAAAGATGAGAGATATTTATGGAGTTTCTTTCTGTTGCCTTTCCAGAACAGTCCAATCTGTCTTCAACCCCATATATAAGCATCTCTCTTTACTGAGTTTCTGATCATCTTTTCTCTGTGAGAGATTTTTCTTCTTCCTTCAGAGGAGAAATGTCCCCATTTCTAAGCCTGAAGAATATGAAATAAATATGGTTCCGCATATAAACAATGCACAGCATAACAGAGCTGCTAAATTCAGTCAGCCAAAGATATCAAGTTTGTTTTCTTTCTCAGTGATTGATGCCCTCTAGAAGAAATAATAATTATGTGGCATGAAGATGAAAAAGAGGGATGTGGAATATAAGCATTTAGTCAAAACAAAACTGAAACACTGAGAGGAAAAAAAAAAGCTTTAAAACTGCTTAGTTCGAATAAAACCCAATTACTATCTGCAAAATGGGTGAAAAATAAAACCCCTCCAATAAGAAAAGGGCTTAAGAAATTTGCTGTACGCTAATGCCATCTACCAGACATCAGTGGAAGTAGCAGAAAAAAAAAGTCCAATGAAGCAGTGAATGCAAAGACAGAGTAAGAATTTGTGCACAGCCTCAAGTTTTGGCTTTTTTAGTAACTATCAAATGAAACATTTTGTTCTGCCTTTCCTTTTTCTGAGAACAAGGATTTCAGAGCATCCATAAATACAAATATTTAGCACTTCTCATTGACAAGGGTGCAGAAAAAACCCTTTTCATTCACCTTCCAACACGAATTTGAGTCCCTTTCATCCTGCCTTGTCTATATTGCCAGTGAGACCAAGCTCAGTGAGCAATTTTTTGTGCGAAGAGCAGTTTCCAAGGACCATCTGATAACTGTTTAAGGGTTGCTGCTACTTTTCTTATTGTCCCGTGCAGCTCCAGATTTATAGCCAGCCCCAAAACATACCCTGAGGAACTTGTGTTAAACCTTGACAATACACTCATGATTCACAACACCACTGAAGATAAGTTCCTTGAGTTGCCTCCTCTTAGCTCCCACCTCCTTTCTGCCTGCTGAAACAAATGAGCCTCAAAGGTAGCATCACTTCTGAGAGTGTTTCTGTGTTACTGCAGAATACCAAGAAAATCCGTGTGTTTCTAATCCTTTGTAGGTAGACAACTTCTACTGAATCCAGCCACACCAAGACAGCCAACCTGCCAGAAATGCTTTCACTTGTTTTCTCTGCCCTTCCCTGGTAGTTCAGCTTTTAGCAATCCCAAGGCACTCATGCTCTGCCTTAGGTTTGGAAGAACAGAGATTGCTGCAGCTAGACTATTTCTTTGGCTAAACCTACTGCAACTGCTGATTTCAACACACTTGTCAATGAGAAGTGCTAAATATTTGTATTTATGGATGCTCTGAAATCCTTGTTCTCAGAAAAAGGAAAGGCAGAACAAAATCCTTAGATAGATTCCTTAAGTCCTAACAGGAAAATTGTAGACATGGTCTGAATTCTTTCCTGCAATCACCAGCTCTTTTCCCATGGTTCGTTTTCATTTGCAAAGTTTCCAATCTCTTGGAAAACTAAAGGATTGGGGCTTCCTTTGTGTAGAATTTTATGGATAACAAAGATAACATAACAAAGGCCAAAACACATAAAACGTTTAGCTATAATTTTACAGCACAAGTCTATATGCAACAAAGGACCCTAAAACTTGTGTAACTGAGAAAGCAAACAGTGGCCATGACCCTGTCTGTAGTCTGTGTACTTTTCAGTCACTGAGGCTGGACTGTCTTTTGTATCTTTCAGCTTTTCCTTTGCATGTCCACCAGAAATAAGTAGCAGATGCCTGTTCAGTCTCAAGAGAGTGAGAAAAAGATGCCACAGCTGTGCCACATCCAGAGTTTCCGTCTACTTGCAGACACAAGTACACACAGAAAAAGGGAGATGGACAAAGCAATACCTGCAACCAGCAGTTGGACCCGAGTCGTTTTGAGAGACCAGACAACACTTCCATTTTCAAAGGAACATCATCTGTCTATCTATGTCCACTCAAATTCAGACACAAACTTTTCTTGCCCAGTATATAAACTTACAAAATACATCATGATTTCAGTCCCTAATATCTCTCTGTGAAAACATTCCAGAAGCTCAGACACAAATAATGGTGTTTTCTGTATAAATGTATTCAGATCCCTGACATCACTCTGCATCCACTTTACATGTTTTTTCTCCTTCAAAAACTCCCCATTGCTTTAAGAAGTAGAGAAACATATCGGCTAAAAGGAGGCACTATCCAGAAATTCTGCCACTATTTGGCTCTTTCTGATCTTCCAGAAGGACAGAAACAAGAGGTATATAGCTGCCACACTTAGCCTGTCTTTACAATGGAAGCATTCAAATGATGAAGTACTGAATAGCCACTGATTAAGACATCACAGCAGTACTAGGAGTTGCTGTTGATTCAAGGTGAGAGGAATTGCTCTGAGCTGGAGTTAGCTGGCAATGCACAAAGAGGAATTTCCATGTTGTCAAAAATCTTCTGCTGTATCTGATTCTAGCATTATTTCCTGCTGGCTTGTTAAGAAAAAATGAGCCCTCCTCACACTCCTCTGGTGCTTCCTTTTGCTCCTTGGATGAATATTCCGCAAGTGCAAATAAAATGTTCAACGTCGACAATTTATTTTCTGTCTCTCACAAAAAGGATTGCAGGCAGCCAGGCTGTTGTATCAGGAGCTGGAAGCAACTGTGTTACAGCAAAGCCTTCCTTGCCAGCTCTGAGTTCCCCTCCTTCCATCCTTTGCTTTCTGTAAGATAAGAACCTTAAGGCACCAAAAGGGCCATATTATTATGGCATTGCTCCTCAACGTTTTTTCTCATATCTGCTACTGAATGTACCTGCATGCCCTAGAAGGCTGTAGGCACGCATGAAATTTAGTCATGAAGATCCCAATGCATGTTCCTAACTGCAGAAAGAGGATGCACAGGCAGTCACAATTTGGGCAGAGAATCAATACTGGGGTAGGAATACCTCATTATTATTGCAATATATTGCAATACACCTAGGGTTTAAACAGTCCACGCCAGAAGAGCTGAGACATGCCATCACAAAACTTTTAACTCTTATTTGTTGGATTTTTAAGCTCCCAGTTCCCTGGAATAACAGCTATGCCTGAGATTGCAAACTTTTTTTTCCCTGCCTCCAAAATTGCAAACACAGAGTGCAGTCATGTTTAAGCCTGTTGACTCTCTCGTCTCTTACAGGACAACATCACTGTCTTTGTTTCACATACCTTTTCTTCCCCAGGATGCTGGCAGTGAACGGGTTAACAAAGCCATTATTTGAAAGAAAAACATTTTCAATAAATCAGCATATAGCACAAGGGAAAAAGCACTGGAGTAATTCTGCTCACAATTTCATTATGCTCTTGGCTTTGAGCCGTTATAAGGTAAATCACCCAAGTCATGTTGCACAGACATTTTTGAAAGGACAGTTATTTAAATCACTTTGTGAGTTACACTCCTTGTTTTGAACAGAGAAATGGGCTTAGTTGGTGTGACATTTTATGCCCATTTAAAAGTTTTGAAAAGGAGAGCTGAAGTCAAAGCTAGAGCTGTAATCTGTGAACAGCACCTGATGGCCTCAGTGCTGTCCCCATAGCTCCCATTTTCCTTTCCCTCCTGCACCAGATCTGACCGTGGCATCACAGCAAATGGACATACAGTCCCTCTTCTGTTGCCTGTTTCTGACCAAAGAAGGGATGCATTACTTCAGCAAGTCTGCTGAGCTGGTGATGTTCACTAATTCTTTCCCCAAGATTTCATGTCTATCGGCCTCTGATACTCACTCACCAGCTTATAGCTCCTTGGTAAACACAGAACTGCAAAAACATCCTGCTTTTAACACTGAGGAAACTGTCCTGGGGTGAAAATCCCAGCACAAGGAAACAGCAATTGCTGGCAAAAGGATTATAATTTTGGCAGCCTTTCATTATCTTTCTTTTACCCCTCAACAGCAGCGTGAGAGGAGACAGCAAGAACAGCGACTCAACAGCACAATGTCATTGATGAAGAAGATGGGACATGAAAATGCAAAATACCACGGTGCTGCAGGTGGCCTGGAAAGTGCCATCTTGTCCCTGCACAAACTGTCTTCCAGCCTGTTTTCATGCTTCTAACTTCACACGGTGTCATTAACGTTCAGTATTTTTCTTTTTGCAGCTCACAGCTTTGAACTTAATGTGTTCATTGTTACTTCTTTCTTTCCCAGCAGAAGCACTGAAAGTGTCTTTACCTTCATGATTTGAAGTCTCACACAATTTACTGAAATACCGAGCATCAGTTATAAAAACCACTCATAAAAGCCAAACACACTGTAAGAATCTCGAGTTAACAGAAAAAAAGCATCTTCACATGCACTCCGGCAGACAGGAATCCCAATTAATGCCTTACACAGGAACACAAGCTTTTCATGCTTAGCCCCTGGGTTTGGAGAGGGTGCCCAATGTTTACTGAAAGTACCACAGTTTAGATGTTTCATCTGTGATTGTTCAAAACAGCACGAAGACTGCTTGCTTTTTCCCCTCCATCCATCTACTGACCTCTCCTGGGCTTGGTTCAGCCCAGCAAGCAGCTGCTTGCAGGAGACACAGATTCCTCACCAGTTCCTAGTAGCTGACAGATATTTCCAGCTGTGTTTCAATGCACGTTCCACTGTCAATCCAAATTACAGGGTATAATTAAGCAGGCAAGAGCTAAGCAGTATCTGCCTTCTACCCAAGAACCCTCTGAACAGATTCGTTTACCAATGAAATAGAGTGAATTCTTCTAAAAAACCCTGGCAGAACCAAGGCACCATCAATTTTCTCAAGCCTAGCAGCAGGTTACATATTGTATTTCTGTGTAACACAGAGATTCCAAGGTTGCAAAGAACAAGAAACTTTCTGTATTAACTTATATTAACACTGATAATGTCAGTTCAACCTGCAAACTCAGATAAAGACATCCAGCCTCAGTACTAGGATAACATCCTCTACCGGCAAGTTCCAGTTTGGTGTCCAAAGAAAGTGGCACTTGCTACCCGGCACTGGAAACCCACCAGCTCTGGTCTCTGGGCAAGGAATAGAATTGTGTTCCCACTACCCAGCATGAGCTCCCAGACTGCCTCAAGAAAATGTCCCAGATAGATTCAATCAACTTTAGCCACTTTCTCTCTCAGTGCCCTCTTGTCCCTCTGGCATTCTTTTAGACACACAGACCTCCAGAAGCATCTTGGCTGGCTACAGATCTCACCAAAGCACCCACAGCACTGCCTTATAGCTATTTGAAAATGGCATCCTATCAGAAGGATGACAAAAGGCACACAAACCACTGTATAGGACTGACAGAATGTGTCCCAAGCTGTTGTAGGCTCCTGAGACCTTATAAATACCTTACTCTACCTGACATTTCTCTGTGTGGTATCTGGTATCTGCACTTTGCATCACTGAACTTTAATTAGTTTAACAACTTGCAAGGGAGTTTTTAAATCAACAGGTTTTTCAATGTAATGTTTGGTTGCAGCAAGAGAGCACAGTAAGATAATGAAAAGTATTGCTGTAACTAAAAACTTAATTAAAACATGTAAAAATTAATTATACTGCTCATCATTGATTTTGTCTGGAAAAGCTGATATTGCAAATAGGAAATCAAAAGCAAGGAGGTCACGTAGAGAATTGCTGATGCGAAAATGATATATTACAGAAGAGAGATGTTCATGTTGAGAGGAACTGTTCGCTCCAAGTCCATGAACCCATGCTGAGCTGAATTCCATCTCATATCGCAGAATTGCCAATCAAGCATCAAGGAGGACGATTAAGGTGAAGCCAGAAGAACAGAGTAGATATGCAGATAACTATTATGCAGCCAATTGTACATGAGATCAGACTCACACAATTAATAAAGTCAGCCTGTTCAGGATCTTTTTCTGTCACTGTACAAAGAAAAAAAGGAGTTCTGTAGTGTAATAATGAAATGTCATTCCTTAGGCTCTCCAGAAGATAGGTGTCTGCGTTAGTAAAATGGCCCTTGGTGCTGCAAACAGGGATTACAACACCCTTAATGAACTTAAGTAAACAGGACTCTGCTCACATTCAGCAACTAGGGCCTGGGTGGCAAGAGGAGCAGATGGATGTTCTAACCCTTTCTGCTGTATTCTGGGAAATATAACATACTCTCCTCTGACTTTAATACTAGTAATCTCTTCCTCCTGCCCACTCCTGAGCTTGTTTGTAAAGCATAAGTATATTCTGCTTCAATTTGAAATCAGCAGAACCAATGAATCCATCCATTCAATAAAAAAACACAACACAGAAAGGCCAACCTGGTGGTGGCATAAACTTCCTTCACATCTCTACCACCGATTGCCTTGGGCAAATCACTTAACTTCTCCAAGTCTAAAGGAAATACTGTTTTACCAAACTCAGCAGAGAGGTTATCTAATACTATCTAATATTTATAAAGCACTTTCAGATCCTCAAACAAAGAAATGCAAAGAAGTACCAACCTGGATAAGGATTAAGAGCAAAATCTTTCTCCAAGTGACAGCTCTTGAATGACCTTGTAATGTTAAGATTTATTCTCAGTGCAAAAGATGATCTGTTGGGTCTAGGAGCCATGTTTTGCTCTAACTGCAGATGACTTGCTAGCAACAAAAAAACAAGTTTAGTCAGTGATCCAAATGTCAAGAGCTGCCAAATCAGCACTTTGATGAAATGTCAGGAATACCAAACGTGGTTTCAGGTCACCACTGCTTTAACACTGCACAGGCAAAATGGAATCTGGTCACACTGTTTTTTCCCAAAGAAAATAACAAGGTACCATCAATATATACATTATATATATATATACTCCTCCACATTCTTTGATGTGAAGCTGAACAAGCTAAAAAAAACCCCGAACATCTAAACCCATAAATATTTCCACTTCTGTGTTTTAGAGGACTCTGATCTCCACATGCTGCAGCTTCAGGAGTACAAATATCCCATTTAATGAGACAACTGAAGCGTTTGGGGATGTTTTCCGCACCTGCCACCATGCCTTGCGCAGGGAAGATACCCTGCAAAGGGTCTCCCAGACATAAGGTTGCTGAGAGGAATCAAAGCACAATCTTTTGCATGACTGAATGTTGAAGAGACAGAGCACAAAGCAGGCACATTCAAAAAAGATGACAAAACAACTAATAGCTGTTATTCAAATTAATGAAACTAATCTCAAAGTGATGTCTCTCTTGATTAAAGTAACCAGCTGTTTCAATGAAAATATTTTATATACCATATGCCATTGTCAGTAAAACTGTAGAAAAAGGAAGGCAATCAAACCCTTGTCATTGCAAGAAGATCACTGAAGAATTTCAGTGCCTGGAGACTCTGTGGATGTCTAATGTGTTGGGATACTGTAAGAAATTCTTCACCAGCAATTAAAAACAGTATTACAAAAGTCCTGGCAAGAATAATCTGTTATATTTCCAATTCCACACTTTATGTTCTCCCTCATCTTGCTGACCACACAGAAAATAAAACAGAAACAAAAACACCTCCTCTTGAAGAAAGGCATCTTTGCAAGTTCCTTTTCTGCAGCCAAATGTTATTCCCCCACTGCATGTGAGCAAACAAGGGGTTTGACGAGAAGCAGGGGTGGTATTTCACATGGGGAGTGTGTTGATGAAAGGTGGCTAAGTTGTAAAAATACAGCTCTCCCAGCTGACACTACCACCCAGAAGCTCTAGATGATACCCTGCAATAATCTATTGTAATTACGTGTACATGAATGCTTCTAACACAAAGAAGCCTTCATGTGTAAAATATAACCGTGGTCCCAAGTTTCATCACATACTTTCAGCTAATTACCTATCCAGTACTACATACTGTGGTGTTTGAAAATCCCAGTAACATCCCATTGCCAGCATGGCAACGATTCATTTTAGAATTCAACCTGGACAGCACTTCCACAGGAGGGAATATAAAAGTATATCCTGCCAGGAAAGCACTGCCAGGTCTTTTATAAATACTACAGAAGTTTCCTGAGCAGGTGGCCCATCAAACTCAAATAATTGATCCATGTCAGCTAGACCTGGAAGCTCAATAGTACAGCACATCATTACAGCAGTCAAAATAAGAAGAAAGTCCTTGTAGTTTCCCCTGCAGCAAGCAGCTGAAAGGGAACTGAACAGCTCTGCTATCTTTTCAGCTTTGTACACACTTCCCTTGAAGTCTTCAGAAGAGCAAATACTAATAACCCCTGCAACAGGCCCCTCCTCTAAGACTCACCGGCTCTTCTGAAACATAAAAGCATTACAAAATTATCTTTTTCTTTACTGGAACCAGTTCAATGTGGATAAAACAAAATCCTCGGCAGGTTCAAGTGGTGCCATTAAATGGCCCATTTCCTGATGTAGGACACTCTTCACCGCCGACAACCCTGCGCTTCTCTTGGTGGCACGACCATGATGGCTGAGACAGTGGTGACTGTAATGAAGGGCACTGGTTTATCATCACAGGTAGATTTGTCAGTTGCAACTGAAACCACTACCACCACAAGTCTCCTGCTGGAGGGAATGGTGGTACTTCAGTGCATGGGGTCACCACTGTTCACAGTCTGAATCATCCATGCTGAGTTTTTTGGTCTCAGTTACACTGGCTTCCCTTGGTCACACACGGACATGACTCTGGACCTCTTCCATCACTGCACTTTCTAGAGTTAACTACAGCCTGATTAAGTTGGTTATAATTTTTGCTTAAGCATCCAAGTCTCAAATTTCCATTGCCGTGGCTTCCAATGAACAAGGGAAGTCACTCCCTAGGTCTGCATTAGGACTTAAAAAAGATAAAAGTAATGCCTGAGTCATTGGAAGCACAGAAGAAAGCTCTATCGGCCCAAATCACTTAATGAATTATTTATTGACTTTGCACAGTAAAGTCAGAGGAAATACAGCTATTAAAGCAATAGCCCACAACCTGCACTTTGTCTGCAAGATCTTCCAGTGCTACCCACAGCCATGGGAAATCAAGAACTTTCCACCAAAATAATAATAAGGGCAAAGACACTGACCACAGTGTGTTGCTCTTTCAGTGTCATTCCAGAAGCCCGTGAGAGGTTGCAGCCTTCTCCGTTAAAGAGACATCACTATAAACTATCATCTACAAAACACAGTGTTAAGCATCACTGATCCTATGGTGCATTTTCACCCATTTAGGAACTTCATCAGTGACTACACACTAACACTTTCACAGATGCTTACACAAGTATCCTCAAAACACCACAAAGTGTGCTGTGAGCCAGCTAGGGTGGGTACTCTTTGCCAGGCAGGAGGAGCAAGGATAGAAATCCTTCCCCCTGACAAATTTTACACCACTAAATATGTGTCATAG
The DNA here is from genome assembly GCA_013397515.1 of Upupa epops. Lineage (NCBI taxonomy): Eukaryota > Metazoa > Chordata > Aves > Bucerotiformes > Upupidae > Upupa > Upupa epops. The sequence continues at coordinate 500,997 of VZRI01004830.1, forward strand.
CATTGTCTGAGGCTTCTTGCTGAAATGAGCTCTACATGTACTGAAGTGAGCGCAGGGTTCCCAGTATCAACAAAACCTCTGTAGAGATCCCTCGCTGCTCACAGCCAGACCTCTGCTGACAGGCACGGATGTTTTGGCACACCTGAAAGCCCAGAATGAAAGAACCCTCTCTTCCCATCTCCTCATGCTTTCTACACATAAGGACTCAAGATGCAATGACACAATATGGCAAGTAAACATTAAACTCTGCCACAGCTCATTTAAATGCCTTTGGGTAGTAATGGCTTCATTCCTAAGAGGCTGCAGGCAATCTGCAATGCAAGTGGCCCCTACAAGTGCCGAGATGTTTTCCAATTGAGAAAGATGCTAAAGATGATGTAGAGATTGGACCACTGCTATTAACATGGTTGGGAGGTTTATTGATTTGACTTTGGGGTGTTTTACTCCCCCTCACCTCAAATTTTAGGCAGTAAAGCACTAGAGACAGTGAGCTCAGACCAAAGATAGCAGTGCTCCCTGCAGCCAATCCCATTAAGTCAGACAGACCTCCAGTGACTGAAATTACCCTCGAGAAAGTCCCAGCCTCTCTGCTCCATAGAGGGGAATTTTGGGTACTTGTGCTACAATCTGAACCCTCCAGCAAGATCTTTAACATTAGATATAATGGCATCAATCTTTTATTTTTCATTTTCCACCTCCATAAAATACGTATAATCGTACCTACTTACTTTCAAAGAGAATTGTAAGGCTTAATTAGATAATTAACATGAAAGTGCCTTTTAAAAGGCTATGTACACACAAAGCACTACTGTATTATTAGTGTAGGCAGGCACGGGGAGCTCTTAGACACTTTCCAGCAGATTATTTGTTACTCTGGAAGAAGTCTTTAGCTGAAGTAGTATAATTATTATCATCATCAGATTCACTTCCTAAAGTTATTTATGAAACACTATATTAAAAAAAAAAAAGCAACATCAAGTCAAGTACCACTGAGCTGAGTTTCTGGTTTGTTGCACATGCTGATTAGTGATGCTGTTAAAATACTGCTTTGCCATAGTAAAAATCTTGGTGCCAGAATTGTAGTAACATGTTTGCTACTAGAATCATCACCATCATTTAGATATAAGTGGTAGGTATCAGCAATTTCCAGGCCTTTTTTGTTTTTATTTGCATTTCTTTGCAATGAGATTTTTTTCTGGAGTCTACTGGAATATTACAAGAACATGCAGAAACTTAAGCACTGTTGTACACATCCAGGAATTTCCTCTCTTCTAAGCCATACCATAAATATGGTATGTACAAAAGAAATCAGTGAATTATGACACTAGCAGGGAATGAGGAATTTCTATCAGGCACTAATTATGATGTTCTAAAACTTACAAGTACTCCAGTTCAATCCTAGTACTTGCTATGGAAATAAGCTGCTACATTTACTCCATTAGGTCATACAAATACTTCCCTATTTAATAAAATTTCTCCCATGAAATATATAAGGATTTCAACCTAAATACCTATTTTTCTGGTTCTTTTTCAACCAAAAGTCATGGTAAACTGTCCTGTGATCAAATTCCCATGAGTTTCATTGATTTACCCTCAGCAAATGTCTCCTCACTGACTCCTATATGACGTAAAATCAGATGCAGACTTACTGGAAAAACATCTGCTCAGCTCAGGACTATTGAAACAAGGGTTATAACAACTGCTGATGCCAAGGGTGCTGAAACCTTCCATTAGCTACACTCCTGAGAAGTCTAAGAACAGCTAGACTGTTGGACCCAACAAGGGTGCTTGCTCTTCAGGATCTAAGATTGAGATTGTTTTTGTATTAAAAATTTGTCTCTGGAGAGTTATAATGCAGCAGTACTATCAGTACTGCTATGGCATAAGGAATGAACAAGTCAATTCTCCCCACTAGCATAGAGAGGCTTTCATGTTTATTTCCTATCAGCAAAAACCAAACTCAGCTGAACAAATTCTTTTCAGTGTGATACAATAATAAAATTGCCAGGAACTGCACTCACCACCTTACAGCTTCTGTAGTCCCTATTGGGGTGGGTTTTTTTATTTTGAAGAAATCAATAAAGCCACATATGCTTCCAAGAGAAAATATATATAAATCTCATTTTCAATAATAAATTTAATTTCTAAATCTGTTCGTCTTGATCCATCTCCATGATTCTGGTAGAAAACTGGGCAGAAAAATGTGCTTCTACCCAACTCTAATTGAGTAGAAAGCTCTCCAAAAAGAACAGGAAAGAAATCTAAACAACATCAAATATTTATATCATGGGAAAACATCAAGAGATCTTTTTTGCGGCTTGTACTGTATATATTTTACATGTAAATTAAGCTGAGTGGTTCCTCTTCATAGCTTCAAGCTGCTACTAACGTTTCATAGATTTTTCAAGCAGACAAATATTGGTGAAAAGAGTTTTACAACCTTCACGCTGAAGATTTATGGTTCTACGTGAACTAGAAGTCTAATGCACTGACATGCAGCCCTAGCTCAGTCTCATTATAGATTAATTTGGACCCCTAGTTTAATTGCTGTTGTTTGAATGTAAATCATCCTCTCCTTTCATGCAGCTCTGCCACATGTTAAGAGTGGGACATACCAGACCTGCTGGAGTCTGCACTGTTTGCACTAAGACTAGCGTTAGCTCATACTAGAAATGGCACCATTTGGAAGAAAGTTCTGAAACCCCCAGTTCCACTTTTTCCCAAAGCAAATTTTCACTGCTTCTTCCCACCCTGGCTCCCCTGGTAAAGAAAACCTGTTCACTATTTTTAAATGCTTAGATACGCCGCTTCAGTTCAGCCCTTGTACTGCTCTGACTCAAACAACAGAGTAGCACCGGTACATGACACCAGGCGAATTACAGCACCTCCAGCAGCTGGCAAATCTCGCATCAGCAATTTGCTGAGATTTCCAAACAGCATTACGATAAATTAATGCCTGTGATGGAAATCGGCCAATGCAATTAGAACATGGTACTTACACTGTGACATTTTCTATTAGCAAAAATGTATGCCAATGCCGCTAGGTATTGTGTGTACGACAAGAGACAATTAATGCAATGGACTGCCACTTCCCAAAAAACAATGGACTTCAGTATGAGCAGATGGCAAAATCCTGCATTTTCCCTACCTGTTTTCAGTCTCAAATCTCTTGCTGACTACAAAAGCAAACCTCATCAGTATAGAATATAGAACCAGCAACTATCATAATTAGCAGAACCATCATCCCAGTGGATATTCCCCAACCTCATGAACTGTTGAAAAGTTTATATGGCTTTTAAGCGGAGTTAAACACATTCTTAGAGGGCAGGTCCATGATGGTCTAAATATGACTGTTGGCTCAGAAAGTCCTTGCAAACTACAAACTGTCAGAAACTAGGAGCATATGGCCAGGGATGGATCACTTCATCCATTCTGTTTACTGCTCATATGTCAGCAACCAGCACCAGTGACAGAGGAAAATGAAACACTTTGTACTTTATCCAGACAGGCACAATGGTTCTTAGCATTTCATAACCCAGGACCTCCTTCAGGATTAACCTTACTGTGAGCAGAGCAAGTTCATGGTGCTCTGTAATGCCAAACAGCAGCCAGCACTGGAGAGAGCACTGCATCGGCAATACAGCACATCTACATCAAATGTCTGAGCAGAAGTATCTGCCTGTGAGACATTTTGCCCTTTCCAAATGGGAGAAGAGGGAGATGACCCTTTAAACCAGACCTGTAAATCCACATCTGCCTTACGAGATGCGTGCTTAAGGCTCATTAATGTGCCTAATGGCAAAGTTGTACTTAAGCACCCTACTGAATTCACATGGTTTTACTGAAGCAACTCAATAATTTTTGGAACTGAAGCCTAAAAGCGAGAGCTTCTCTTGTTAAACCTAAAGGCATCATCTTTGCCTACCAGCTGAAGAAGGCTTATCTTTTTTATAGCTCAGCCACCAGGGAAGAAAGACGACACATTCTCACTGTGCTGTACCCATTAGGTGCATATGATTCCTTTACTTACAGCTTCAACCAAGTAGTGACCTTCACCTGTGTTTGATACAGATAAGCTTGTGAAAAGCCATAAATATGGAGAAGATGGTCTTTTGAACAGCCAGCAAATACTGTCTTCAGTTGAGGGTTGTTTCTCTCTTGAGGATTCTCTGTCCAGTTGCTTTTCTCTGTGATTTTCTCTGCATAAACCTAGCTTGAACACAGATGGGACCCGCTGGGATTCTTCTGGAAGACGTTGCACCATATCATCAATACATTACAACCTCAAGGAATTTTTGCAGCACATGTGGATGGTACTGTGTTTTCTCCAAGTTACCTTCAGTGAGCAAAACACTTCAGGAAGGATTTTTGGCAAATCTATGGCTGAATTCTAAATGGGAGACTGAGCAACCTCGAAAAGCAAAAAGTAGAATCAGGCTTATTTGAATCATAGCTGAAATTCTGAGATGCTACTAAAGGTGACTGCAGTCACTGGGCATTTTTCTGCTGCTTTCTTCCTCCTCGAGCTGTATTAAATACTAGTTAACCCTGGGCATCCAGCCACAGCTTTCCTGAACCTACCCAATAAGTGACAAAAGCCAGGAAGGGTGACCTGATCAGCTCCCTCTGGCTCAATATGTGCTCTCTGTGCTGTTTCACTATCACATTTCTACTGCATTATCAAGTTTAGGATGACAACAGTCCTGACATCTCCACCTGAGGGCATCTCCTAGCATCCTCATCAGAATGGGACCATGTCATGAAGACACAGTGCTTGGGGAGCCTCCCAGTTCAGACAAGGCAGCATGTGATATCTGAGGAGCACCCCTCTGCATGCCCCCTGAACATTTCTAACCAATACTTACAGGTATAAGACTGCCTATTACAGATTTCTGCTGATAAAACAATGTTAGCTGGAGAAAGCTGGAATAAAGGCAATCTGAAAAGCTATAGTTAAGCTGCTGACCTCAGACCACTCTCTTGTCTCTGAAGTTTTAAGTTCTCTTTTTAGGTAGAAAAGATTGGACCCTTGCATTCAACTACATAATACAACAGAAAAGAGTAAGAGATACCAGCTGATCTGGATCATTGGTTTGCGGTTCAATAGGACTACACTGATTTGCACCCAGCAAAGATCAAATCCATGGCTTTCTTACCCCTACTAGTACTCAAACGATTAAAGAAACAGATCACTTTTTAGCATAACAACCTCATTATAACTATACAAATGTATTTTAAATGGAATATGCATTTACTGTGGAGTATATACACGCACACTCAGAAAGCTATTATGTATGGAAATATAATTGAAACCCTTTGGACTACGATTATTTCTTTAGTGCCAACATTTATCTCTTAAAATGAATAATACATTTGCAGGATACTTATTTTAAAAGCAGGGTCACTGGTGGTGTGCTTTGCTTCTGACTAAGAGTAAGCAGCAGGGATTGCACCTGATCTATCCCCAGAGAGTAAATCACTGTTCAGATGTTAAATCCTGCAGATAGGAAGAGCAAAAAAACCCACCCAATTGCACATCACCTACAGTGATGGCTGTCCTAAAACTTTCCCATTAGCTAGTATGTCCAACTTGTCCTATGTTGTCCTACATTCCAAGTAGGCAGTGCCTTGGGATGAGTCAAAACCACAAGCTACTCTCCGTAGTTACAGTTTCTAAGGCGACGGCAATATATCAGAAGGTGACCCTGCACAGCTTTATCCTGCACGGTACTTTTCCAATGCCAATTATTTGCACTGAGCAAGATCCAACACAAGAGGCAGGTGGATGCTCAACAGCAGCAAGGTGAAGAAGGAAGGGGAACAAAAGAATATTCCTTGTGAGTTAGGGTTCCTGGGGGAATGATGCTATGAGAACTGCCAAGAGGGGACACAATGACAGCCTGTTGCCTTGGTTTTCCCATCAAGTGCTGCTTTGCTGAAGAACAGTTTCAAAGACACTGTGTTTGCCCCAGACCTTAATGTTTTCCTAAGAAATCCATCCTGCCAGAACAGGAAATTAGCATTGCTGCTCTTGCATGGGGAAAGTCAGTGGTTGAGAGCAGTCTGGAGAATATTCCCTCCTTCTCCAACTTCTATTTGGTCAAGATCTTTCAAAGAAACAAAACCCTCACCAGCCCTGCAGCCAGAGGACTAACACATCACTTCAACATCACCTCTTTCCTTATGCTCTTGGTCGAGTGGGAAAAGAGAGGAAAAACTCATATGAGAATCACCCCAAACTGCCGCCGTCTCAAATGTAATGTGGGAAGAGCAGGGAGCAATTATGTGGGAACTGTTACATTTTTAATCATTAATTTAATCTTTCCTTCCCGAATCTCTATGCTCCCTCTAAAATCTAAGCATCTGTGCAAAGAACAACCTGCGGGAAGGACTAAAGGCTGTACTCTAGGAAAATTTTCACCCTCTTCTTTCTAGCACAGGCATTATCCCTTCAGCAGCATTTACACCACTGGGTGCATCATCCTGAGTACAATCAATGCTTAAAACATTTGAATACAGGACTGTCAGAGTCCATGAAATATACAGGGTTTAATGTCTGCAGAAGCACAAAAGCACTGTCTCCAGAGAACTTAACATATCGACAAGCCTTGTGAAAAGGGAATGTTTTTCTCCAAGTTGCCAGTTATTTTGGCTCTTGTGAGGAAACCATCTCTATCTCAGTATCACATACAGACCAGCCCCTTGCGGCCTCTGCAGTCCTACATGCTGCAAGTCCTGAGTCCTCGCTGCATTTTATAGCAAAACAATCATACCAATGAAACTAAACCATGTAAGGAAGTGCTAACTGTAGGTAAAAAGATCTATTAAGTACACCAGAACAAGGAAGGGTCTATACACAGCAAAGGATTTCACTTCCAAGTTTTTGTTTTAATAAAATGGTAAAACCCATCATGCTAGCAAGTGGCACTGTCCTTAATTAAAGGAGTCAATTCAGAATCAATAAAAAGGAGATTACTCTGTAGGTGACACTGGCTTCAGATTATGCTGATAGCCCCAAAACAGGTGACCTTGTGACCTCTGACACTTCTCCCAGGCTCTAAAGATTTTCACACTGATCTATTATTTTATGACAGGCATACTGTTAGGAAATACAGTGATAAATGTCAGGAAACAGTGAACTGAAAAGCCTCTGTCTTTTGCAATGTTACTGTAGTTAAATTTGTTCTTGTTTTGAATCCTATTAAAGATACAAAATCCCATTGAAGGGAAAAAGGGAGTTCAGTAAAGGAGCACATGTGGTTTCCTAGCTGGCTATCTAGGATCACAGTTGGAACTTAAAAACTCTATTATTTCAGTATTTCCCCAACCTCAGCCACACCAGTTGTTTTGCCCCTGCTCCAGCCTGAGCTAGAGCCCAGGCCCAGAGGCACCAGTAGTCCCATGTGCCACAAGTCCCGTGGGAAGGACAACCATGGCAGTGGGAGTCAGCATCACTTTGAACAGCCTTCTCTTCCCGAGATTTTTCTGACAGGTCTCTGCCAGCTTTTGGAGAGCAGAAGCACATAATTTAGCACAGTCCCTCTGCCCAACACAGCCACTTCCTTTCTGTCCTCTGTGGAAATGGGGCAGTGCAGGTTTTTCAAGGGGAAAAAGGAGAGTACAAGACTATTAATCTTGTGGCTTGTTCTCTCTCCCACACCTAGGCACAGATCAGTGGCACATGCAGATTTATGCTATCAGTGATCCACACAGATTGGCACCAAGAGAAATTGCTTGGCTTGTTTAGGGCCAGAGTTTAGCAGCTTGCAAAACATCTCAGTGCTATGGAAGGCAAACACAATTAAATTCAACACAAGAGCTGTTTTTTTGGAGCGACTCCCTCTTCAAAAGACAATCCCACCTACTTCACTGGCACTTAATTACTTATAGAATATGGGGCTACCAGAGCATGTTAAAATATCACACTCTGAGCCCTTGTAAAAGTGTTATATTAAAGAATATGCAAAAGCCAGATCCAGGGTAAGCAGAGGTGCAACTAAGCTGCCATCCAGGGGTGTCTTAAGAAGCTTATCTGCATTATTCTGTACCACTCTCCATTGACACTTTAACAGTCACTGTAAGAAACATCTTACTTCCTCCACCAGGTCCTGTGCATTTGTATCTAATACCACATCCAGCAGAGACTCTGTTACAGGTGCTTCATCCGAACCCATACCCAGGGAAACACAGCTTTGACTGACATACCCCCATATCTGAGAACTGTCATTTCTGTTCTTTTCCTAGTTCAGGGCTAGAGTTCAACTCCTGGTGTATTCCTTTGCTTCTTCCTTATTACCAATTCCCTGCCTCATGAATTTTGAGTTAGACATTTCACCTCCACCATCAGGAGATCTCTGGTGTAAGATGACTAACAGACATTAAATTGTTAGTCTTATGTTCTCTTTAAACTGTGCTCAGAGCAAATGCTAATAGCAGCACATCTCAAAAGACTCCTACCAGCATTTGTCTTGATCTTTCATTACCCACCTGTCAAAACCCAGGTGACAGCTATAACTTTAAATCAAAGTTTGGAGGCATCTGTGAGTTTCAAAAAACTTGCCTCTTAAGACCTGTGTTTGAAGGAGCGGGGTGTATTTGCCAAGTCCCAGTGTTTGAACTGGTGGTGGGACACCGTGTACATGGGCATTGTACACAGTGAGAAGAGTTACACAGTTTTCTATTTAATAAATACTTGTGAGACAATAAATCACAGTGCATGGGCAGAGCATCCAAGTTTACTCTGTACCTCCTCAAAATGGCTCAAGTGGCTTCAACCTGCTGAACCAGGTGTCAGTAGGGTGACAAAGAAAAAATGAATGGCACCATCTAAACAGCAGACGTCACCAAAAGTCAGGGAGTTGTCTATTCCGAGAGGCTGGAGATCATTAGCCTGTGCTACTGTAGAGGAAGCTACAAAAACACACCCCTGCTTACGGAGCTCAAGCCACAGCATGGAGCTGAAAATGGAGCTTGCGAGGGAGAACGATGGAGAAACACAACCTGCAGAGAATTCTCAATCCTCTTCAGAAACTTCTTTTCTCTACTGGAGTCCCAGCTCTTTGGATCTGGCCTATAGGTTTAGGTTTTGACATTTGAACACAGCTTTCTAGACTGCTTTGAACAGAAATCAGGCAGAAAACTCAGAACTAAGTAAGAAAAGCATCTCCAAAGGGTTTGGCAGACTTTGGTGGGAAAGTGACCTTTGTTCAAATGACCAGCAACTGTCAATCATGAAATCATCAGCTACAGCCCACCACTGAGTATATTTTGCCAACAGTTTGTATTGCCTGCTGTAGACTATTACTCCCATACATTTCCAACAGTTGCAGCACTTTTTCCAGTTTTTCAAATGGTTTAATTTGCATGTCCCTCATCTACTGAAAAGAGTGTGAAAACACAATACTGCCTACCTCTTCTTTGTGATGTCTGGATATCATGAATGCCAGTGGATGCTAGAGAGTGTTCATCAGAAAGGACAAGGCTGGACTGATGCTTTACCCTAGGAGTTCCCTGGACTAGGCACAGTTTACTTTTTCTAATGAGCATGATTTTTACATCAAAATGCTTGCTTTAGATATCTGGTTTTGTTTTCCTGTTTTGCAGAAAATCTCTACCTATAGCAAACTATATAATTCAGGGTCGTCACATCCCAGTTGTATGCCGAAACAGAAAGTAGTCTGCAAGGCAGCCAAACTGTATGGTCCTGTACAGAAATAATTTTGCAGCAATATTATTTGCTATCAACCAGCAATGCTGTGCTTTGAGGGTTCTTTTGGACACCCTGAATAGAAATGCTGTTTCCACTTCTGTCTTGTTACAAGAGACTTAGCAGCTCAGCCTGTGCCTTGTTACTAATCCTGTGGCTTCATTTGTAACTGGAGGTCACCTCAGAAGTGAACTGCCTGCCTCCGCGAGGTGTGCATATCTATGTGTGATCAGCCCTTCCTCGGCTTAACCTTCATCTTGTCTGCACACTCCAATTGGATTGAAAAAACCACCAGGAATTTTGCTCTGAACACCTGGCAGCATACAGAACCCAACACACGCCTCTTAAAGGGACTACTGCAACAGGTCCCTTGGGAATCTGACTCACTTCTGGTGCCACTCTCTGAAATTAGACCTAATAAATCACGTTAAGGCTATAAATCAAGCAGTGTGTCTTTTTCAGTGGATGGCAGAATACAAATGCAATAATTCGTTCTGATTATGGTCTTTGATTACTGAGCATTAGAAAAGGCTCAAACGGAACGTAACTTTTAATCATGCCATTTTATGGCAGTTCGCTGCAGAGCCAGAATCTGTTTCAGGGCCGTGCAAATGTTCACCTCATTCCTGATAAAGCTTGAAATATGTCGTGGTGCCTTCCATAGCCTCTGGGCACAGTCTGTATTCACTCTTGCACATCTCACTGTTGATTTGCTGTATTTTCCTACTGCTACCCTGGCAACCCTATGAAACACAAAAAGCTTATTTCTGTGCTTCTTCTCTTTTCCATGAAAAAAAAAAAAGTATTTAGATACCTTTTTAAATAAACAACACCTGCTTTCTAATGAAAACCCAAGCGGAAGTGTAATATGGTTCTCATTATGCAAATCGTGGTTGACCAAGAGTTGCAAATAAATGCACCCAGAAGCACTGCTTCTCCTCTGCATACATTACACTGAGCACGACTGGGTACTTCTCTCTGGGAAATCCTTGACATAAATATGGTGGTCTAAGGCTTCAGGAATAAGGTGGGATTTGATATACTATGGCTATTTGAATATGCCTTCTGTGTGTAACTGAGGGTAGAAATACTTCCAGTTCATTTTTAAAAAAAATTAAATTTCTGAAAGATTGACTCATTTACACAAACTTTTCAAGCCCCCACCAGCACACAGCAGTGTGCTTCCATGAAAGAGAAAGTCCAGAGAAACAAAAAGCATCCCCCATTTCACTACTTCCTGTAGTTGGCTGAAAAATCTCCCAACTTAGCAGCATCAATCACTGAAGCGAAGCAAAAGCATGAAGAACTGAGGAAATCTCATGTTTGGATTAATACGGAAGCCTGTGCTCCTCTGGGCATAACAAGGAGACTATTGTCTTTCTTTAAAATTGACTTCCCTGTTTTTGTAGTGCCTGTTTCCTACCCTCCAGCACCAGTCCATGGCAAATGCTGATGTGGTTAAAAGCATGGAGAAATGAGGGAAATAAATGGTTATAGCAGATGCTCCTGAGGACAGATATGGAGAGACAATGCCAAAAGTGGCAGCAATGAAGGAGAGAAGATACACTCAAGAGATGCTGCACAGAAAAGCAAGACCATTTTGCAAAATTTTGGAGATGGGGAAGAGTGAGAAGTGACACCACAGTTGAGAGTCTGTGCCACACAGAGCCACAGTGGAGCTGTCAGCAGTAACAGCAAGAGTAGGAGTCTGTGAGGATTTTGAAGGACAGATAAAGAGTTCAGGGTTTGAGCTGTTTGGCTTCAGTTATCACCAGGACATCCAGGATCAGGTGAGGAAAAGAGAACAGGAAGAGAGAAATCTATGAATCATCAGCTCTGGAGGGCAATTAAAAACTCTGTCATGAGCTCCTGTCAGCAAACCCTTCTACTGCAGTATGAGTGGAAGCTGCTCAATGCTTGGCATTTCCCACCCTACATCAACCCATTGTTTGTATTCACATTCTAGTTATGCTAACTTGGAAGTGAAGCATATATGGGGGCAGAGGTTTGCCTGGGTTGTCCAAATGTGCCAACATTGCCTCCAGGTTTTAGTCCATGAAGCCCTAGAGACCAGTTGCCAAAAGATACAGAGCTAGATATATATACACACACAAACTTAAGAAGCAGTTTTTAGACAGTCACTCCTTGCACCGTAATTAGAAAGAGCCAGTTGATTAGGCTCATGGTTAAATTAGCCAGCCTGCCTTTGAGGCTTGCTGGGGCAGCTCTCCTCCCAGAGCCATCTGAAGCTTAGCACTTTATTTAGTGTAGATTTGTCAACTGTGGTATTATCATATCCAGCATCTGCTTTGATCATTTTCTTGCTTTCTCATCTCAGGACGGCCATGGACTTACAACACTTCAACACTCACATCAAAGAGGAATAAAGCTGGATGACTTTTTTATATATGTACGGCAGTAGCTTCCCATCATACACGGAGATGCTTCACGTGATGAAATTTCTAGATTTAAACCATATCTATTCAGAACTGAACCTCCTCATCGAGTTCAGTCTGCTCACACAGCTTCATCCAAAGTAGACATAGTTTTTACAGGGTTTTGCAACAGATGTTGTCTCTATCTCTCTACTTTCTGGCTGCAAAAAGCCCTGAGGCAGCCCCCATCCACTCCACATACCAAGTCCTGAATCTGTTTTCTTGGGGCAACTAAAACACAGCAGGATCACGTATAGTCTTCATCAGAGCTGTCAGTGAATATATTGCTGTGGGCTGATTTTGCACTGCACAGCAGGGTCAGGAGAAGGAAGACCTCATGCTTTGAATCGAATGTCTAGTCACCTTTTCAGGAATTGCAGGACCTTTATTTTAATGTATGATTACCCTTACATCTCAAGGGGAATCTTGGGCAATTACATACACCTCTAATTCCAAATGTTTTAAAAAATTTAAATTCAAACAACTCCTCTGAGCTTGTGAGTGGAAATGTGAACCCAGCACCACCAATGCAGTCATAAATTAGGTATTTGTGTCCTCTTCCACAGGGCAAATGGAGCTGCATAAGGTCCAATGGAATATGCAATAAAAATCCCTACACCTGGCATCATGATGCCTTTGTCTCCAGGAACATCTTCCTGCGGCTTTCTCCAGCACCCAGGAGAGAAGGTTTCACCTAGTTCCTACCATTAACTGCTCTGCATACACTGAGACAAGCAGCCTGACCTGGATGACGTAGGACATACTGTATCTCAGAATACAAGGTACCTGCCAAGGTAAGTCATTGAGAAGGAAACCAGCAGGAGAAACTGTATACAAGGCTTCCAAAATCCTTGACAAAGCCCCTCTGCTAAGCTGTTCACCAGTGATCCTCACCATAATCACTTTACATCATTTGTTCCATCTATGCTGGGTTTGAGGAGCTCAGGCTGCTTCAAGCTTTCCTGCTTGTGAAAACAGCATCTCCTGTTCACAGTCACACAAAATAGTCTGTTCCCTTCCCAGCCTTTGCTTTTCTTCCAGGAAAAGGAACACCCCTGGGGCAGCAAAGGCCATGTTTTTCACATTATTTCTCTTTGGGTTCTCAGAAACATCTTCCTGCAGCCCGGACAAGGAATACCTCCAGGGACAACCGCATCTGGACTAGCACATAAAGTTAAGTCAGCTCCTCTGCAGCACAAAACAAGCAAACAGCCCCCGACACACAACTGCGGGTTGGGGGTAGAGATTTTAGATAGTTGTCAGAATTCAAAGCAAAGCTTAATGGCATTTACTGTTCAGAAACAAGCCTGTCCTATCATTATTTTTAGTACATTTCTCAGACTTCTCATTACATACTTCTGATTTACAGTATTAATGCCAGGCTACTGAGTTACCTTTATTCTCCCCTGCAGGATTACGTGAGCATACTCTTTAGAGAGAACATCACACTGGGCTAAGGTTAAAAAACAATCAAAACATGTAGCAAGCTCCAAGGTGCCTTCCCGTATCTCTGAAATATAAATGATTCCCTGGCATAAAAGATTCTGAAATACATAGCCATAAAGTCAAAGCTTTGCTAAGCAAACAAATACAGATGAAGCTCTCCTTCCAAAGGCTCTGAATCACACCGACAGCTACTGTATGCATGAAGCTAAAATATTTCTGAAAAAGCCAAAAGCTGTCAACAGAAGGTGGCAAAGCACTGGCCAGCTCCTCGACTTTGATTGTAATTCACACAGAAATACACACTGCGGGAGACGGACCTTCAACTTAGAACAAGCGCAGTCAGTGTTAGTTGGAGACTTCTATATCCAGGTGATAAAGACTGAGGGTCTTGCTCTCTTCTGCCAGTGACACTCAGAAACTAAGTGGTAACAGCTAAGTACTAACTGGTACCAGAATATTAAATGATTTGGGATTTCCTTTCTCCCTCCTCAGAGCAAATGCTGCTACTGGATATAATCAGTCAAAACACACAATCTCACTTGGCTTTAAAAACTTCTGTCTGTTAACAACTGAGGAATAAAGTCAACATGCATTGAAGAAACTCCCCAAGATGGACACTGCCTATATTTGTAAAATCAATACTTGTGGTTTAGGGCTCAAAATGAGACAACACAACTCATTTTTCTGTGACAAAAACACTTTTCTCTTGCTAAACATACAGGAAAACAATTTTTAAAAGCCCAGCAGGACAAACCACCTGCTAAAGATTCAGCAAAGCTTCTTCCACTGTCACGTCAGCATCCATAAATGCGACAGGTTCTGGTGTTCAAGATTAGTCTTCTAAGCACATCTCCAGCCACAAATCAAAGACATTAATCTGTATTTCTCTGGGCAGATGTGAATCCTCCATCCACAAATAAGAGCAGTTACCAGATCAGGGAGAGTGGTAACTTCAGTGTCTGTGCTCCGAAGGAAGTCTATTTTCCTGTCTGCTCTAAAATTAAAATAGGGAGCACAGAAAACTCCAGTGGTTATAGTATAACCCTCAACTGTTTAAAAAGGAACCTGCAAGACAACCAGAAGGCTGAGACTCAAGTGTTTCACGAGCAAGGACAGGCATGCTTTTGCTCATCTTAGCTGCACCTCTACCCAAAGCAGCATGCAAAAGCATTTGGTTTGTTCTCCCCAGGCTACTAATTTGCAAACATGGAGTTTCCACAATTTCTAAGGGTATAAACAGCCAGCTGCTAGGTGGGGATGAAGCAGGCATACTGGGCATTCTATTTTCATCCACAATATAAAGCTCTTGAGCTTACCAGTCACAACAAGTGATGTGCACAGGAATGCAGGGTTGGGCGCGCACACAGCAGGCACACAGCCAGGGGTGGCACCGGGGAAATCTGCTGAGAAACAGCAATATTGATCCAACAGGTCATGGTCCAGGCAAGAATCACTAGCACACAGAAAGTGTAAATACACTTCCATGGTTTTCCGAAACCATCGTCTCTATTAGTTTAACCTGTGTCACTGCAATTGTCTTTTCTTTCTCGTTCTTTCCTTTTTTTTTTTTACTTAGGCATATAAACCTTCTTGAAGGTGAAATACTTGCCAGGAGACATAAAGGAATAATCTCAGAGGCCTGACATATAGCATGAAAGACAATGAGCATGACTTTCCCTAAATTCTGAAACACAGCCTACAAGGTATGTCCAACAATATTTCTTCTTATTCCAGCTTCCAGGAGGAGTTATTGAATTTTTTATCACAGTGAATTTAACTTCTTTTTTAAGAGACCGAGGATACAGAGAGAGTTATATATTGAGTAATTCGAGCTCGAGGTGTAGGGATGTATGTCTCCTGCAAGCGTATATATAAGATTATGCAGATCATTAGTCAGCTAACTTCAAGCACTGTAACATGCTACACGCTGAAATACCCAGTAATCTGCTGTACAGAAGTCACAGTCAGTAGTGATCAATCTGATCTGCCTGACAGAACTTTACAAAATTGCCACAGATAGTGCAGACCACAGAACTGTATTAAAAATCCTTACAGAACTCTTGCTTTCACTGCTTGTTTCTTTTAATCCCCCAGAAGTGAGTATAAGCTGCCTGAGTTCCAGGTACGAAAGGCTGAAAGGCACTTTCAACACCTTAAACAACACCGTGGCATGTTGGCTATTCACATCCCACAGGCACCCATTTATCAAGCCCAGGATAAAAATCTGGCATGTTTCATAGTAAAAGGGTCAGAATAAAATAAGTAATATCCTGAATGCACATGCAAGTGTTTCAGTGCAAAGCAAGTCAAAAAGCAAACCAGAAAAAGAAAAACCCCATGCCTTCAAGACTAGCCCTTATAATAACTTTGAGCCTGAAAAGAATGAATAAGAACAAGTGGGCACCAGCATCATTTGTCACCAGCAGCTCTTTGTTATGTTGCACAGAAAATTAATGTTATATATAGCTCTTGGTTCAAGCTTATTTTTCTCTCTTATTTATAAAAAAGACAGAGCTCTGGGAAGCATAGATGAAAATATCTTTCAAAAGCAAGATCCCAGTTCATCAGAATACTGGAGCACTGAGGCACCTGGAGTTTGCTTGGCACTGTTTGGGCAGCCAAACTGCAAGTGGAAAACACAAAATTCTTCAGAATGCAAGAGCAGCTTTCCCTAAACAAGTAATCTTACTCTAGATGGATCTTTTCGATTCAATTTCCAAGCAAGGCAATGTTTTGTGATTTAGTTTCACTAAACCTTAACAAAACAGCACAAGGAACGCAACTTCACCTCGACTGTTGACACAGTCTATCAATATTAAAATAATCTGGCATGGACTGGCTTGCTAATAAGCCAGCATTTCAGAGATGCTGCAAAACAAAACTGTCTTAAATGTGTGATTTGTGGAGGATATAAAGTACAGAACCTGTACAGAAAAAAAACCTGCTGTCATTGGCAAAGCAAGATTAAAAAAACCACAATTACAAGGCTGACTACATTAAATTAAACTTGGTGCAGTCATTCCTGACAAAAGTTCTACTGTTGGTAATTGCACATATTTGGACTTGTAATTGTTAAAAATATCACACTGCAAGTGCTTGATGCATCTGAGATTCTGCTTCTGAAAAGCCATACAAAATTCCCAATAGAAATCTCAGGCTTTGTTTTAACATGAGCTTCTGTGATATTTGATTCTTCACTGCTTCCTCTTTTATTGTTTATTACCCAGGGATCAAAGATCCATTTTGTAGTGAAAATAAATTCCAAATCTTTGCTTGAATGCTATTTGCTATGAGATACAGAAGAGACTGAGTGACTGAATCCCATTCAGCTCCTTAAATTCCTGATTCAGAGCAGCAGCACTCTTGTGCAATGGTACAGCAGGGCTTTTATTCCCAGTCATCAAAACTCAAACTCAGCACACTTGCCCAACAAAGACCAGCAGACAAAACCTCAGGTGATGCCCGAGTTCTCTCAGCAGATACTACATTAAATTACACCTCAAATGGATGTAGTGTAAAAGTGCTTTAAATCAATGATCATGAAACGATGGTCGTTAATGTCTAGCACCACAACTAGTTTAATTGACCAGCCAGAAACTTGATTTTATCAAATAAAACAGAACCTAGCAAGTCCTCTCTTTTTTTGGTGTGTTTCAGGTCAAGCTAGCTTTCCTGAGATAAAGTAGAGATCAAGTAGCCCTGGGAAAAGCAAGGGCAGATGCCTGATTGTTTGGATTGCTATTCTATAAGCAGGGCACTGATATTTACACACTCTTGTCTTGAAGCATGATCTTCAAACATTTTAATGGATCTACCAAAGATACGTGGCCACTGTCATGTTCACATTTCCTGCTTGTGAGACACTAAATCATATGGTTTTCCACTTCCTAGAGGGAAATCTCCTGTCTAAAATATGCCTTGCACAGTGAGTCTCGTTTTCTCTCAGGGAAAATAAGCTTAGCAACATTTCCCACTGCACCATCAGAACGGTTTCTGTTTTATACCTGCCATTTCGAAACACCCCTGAGGAACTTGAGCACCCAGTTTCCAGGCAGTATAAACTGTCATTCTGATCCCCTGAGTGCATTAGGAAAAAAAGTCCTAATCCAAAGATTGAAAACCACAACTAAAAAGTGAATTATTGTGTTATTATGTTGGGCAGACCTTGAAGATGCAGCATCAGCTTCAGCACCTTATTTAACCCGGGTTTAACACAGCAAACCCTTCTGCGTACAAAAGTGTACATGAACTGAACTCCATTGTTGCAGGTCCCTTTATTCCCCTTCAAGCACAGGATTTTCTTTCTGAGCAAAAAAAGACAGATGTTGGCAGCTGTTTGGATAGGACTGGTACCACTGTTGATCACAGCTCAGTCCATCCCCTTTCTTCCGAGAAACTGAACCACACATGAAGTTTTCTTGACTCAGGAGAATTGTTTGCCAAGTTAAAACTTGGGCTCCTGTATGCTGTTGAACCCAGACACTGCTTGTCGCTTTCTTCCATCATGTAACTCTGAAACTAGTCATCAATATTCATCTACACTAACAGGGAAAGTTTACTATCCTTGCTCAATACCCTCACAAAGCGGTATTGTCAGACTTCAGTACAAATCAGTTATTCAAGCATGTGAATTCTCTTGGGATCTCCTGTAAAAACTCTCCCATTCCTTTTAAATAGACTTTGAACACTTCTAATCACTGTTCTTAATAAAGCACACTCCTCAGTGAGCATTTAAAAGGCTTCATATGTTTATGAAACTTTTTCAAATACTTGTTCAGAAAAACTCACTCCATTTCATCTACCTTTAGGCACTTGACGTTTTCAGCGTCCCACACATACATAGCAAGGATCAGTTCTGGGACTTCAATCTATTCATTAATGACTTAGGTGAGGGATTAGGGTGCACTGTCAGCAAGTTTGCTGATGATACAAAGCTAGGTGGTGTCACTGACACCCCAGCAGACTGTGCTGCCATTCAGCGAGACCTGGACAGGCTGGAGAGCTGGGCAGAGAGAAACTGAATGACGTACAACAAGGGTCAGTGTAGAGTCTGCCATCAGGGCAAGAACAACCCCAGGTACCAGTATAGGTTGGGGACTGACCTGTTGGAGAGCAGCGTAGGAGAAAGGGACCTGGGGGTCCTAGTGGGCAGCAGGATGAGTATGAGCCAGCAATGTGCTCTTGTGGCCAAGAGGGCCAACAGCATCCTGGAGTGCATCAGAAGGGGGATGGTTAGCAAATCAAGGGAGGTTCTTCTCCCCCTCTACTCTGCACTAGTGAGGCCGCATCTGGCCTCACTATTGTGTCCAGTTCTAGGCCCCTGAGTTCAAGAAGGACAGAGAGCTGCTGGAGATGATGAAGGAAGTAGAACAGCTCCCTTATGAGGAAAGGCTGAGGGAGCTGGCTCTCTTGAGCTTGGAGAAGAGGAGGCTGAGGGGTGACCTCATAAATGTCTACAAATATGTGAGGGGTGGGTGTCAAGAGGATGGAGCCAGGCTCTTCTCAAGGTCATCTAGTGATAGGACAGGGGGCAGTGGGTGCAAGCTGGAACAGAAGAGGTTCCACATAAATATCAGAAGGAACTTCTTCACAGTGAGGGTAACGGAGCATTGGAACAGGCTGCCCAGGGAGGTTGTCTCCTTCCCTGGAGATGTTCAAGACCTGCCTAAATCCGTTCCTGTGTGACTTACTCTAGGTGATCCTGCTGTGGCAGAGGGATTGGACAAGATGATCTTTCGAGTCCCTTTCAGATCCCTAATGTTTCTATGATTCTACAACATTCCTCACTCAGCTTATTTTGGATTAGAAACCTAAGAAAGCTAACAGACCTTTTGCCACAGCTGCAATCCCCGCATAACCCTTTGAGATGCCATGCTCAGGTTATCTTGCCCTGCTCTGATGAATTTGACACAGCAGATAGGTCATACCAGTCACACATTGTCCCAACAAATGTTTGCCCCATGTACTAAGAAGGGGGAAGCACAACTCTACCAATTACCACAGAAACCTCCACTCGTGTAAATCTTCCCCAGTATGACAGGTATGCAAAATGTTATTAATATTTAAGGTTGGCAATTTGTTTGCCATTACACATTAGGGGCTTCCTCCCTTTCTGGGAGGTGCACCGAAGCATGGGGTTGCTGAGGCAGGGCCACCACACCAGGATGCTCAGCAGTCTGCTCTCTCGTGGCCTCATTAGCTGAGCTCTCGCAAGCGAAGCAGCCAAGCAGCGTCCCAGATTTTCACGCACCAACTCTGACATTTATAAAGCACCTTCGGTTGCGATGAGATCAAAAACTCAGCACTCTCTCAAATCTTGTAATAACTCTCAAACACCCCCAGCACAAGGCTGGGGAAAAAAAAACCCCAAACAACCCAAAAGTGAAAATGATAAAGCTCTTATTAGATAAGACTGGAGGAATTATGGGATTTCCCCACTACCTCCTCCACCTCAGTCCAGGCTTCATTGGTTTTCTGCAACATGCTTTGCTCTTAGAAAACACTAATCACATTACCTCCTGGACAGGCCTCATTTGCAATTGCTGCAATCCTTCCCATTAGCTCTTCTGCAACTTACTCAGTCACTTATGGCTCTCATCTCATTTTGGGCTCTCAACCATCTACTCCTATGATTATATGTAAATGTCAATGCGAGACAACGCGACTTTGCGTGTTAGAGCATCATCCTCCCGGCTTAAACAGAAGCTGTATCGGAGCTTGTAGTCTAAATTATTTGTTCTGAGAAGCACAAAGGGATGGGTTTGTTTTATGGATTTTACCATAAAAGCTATTGATCAAAACTATGTTTGCATTTAAGAATTTCTAGAAGTAACTGGTGCAGAGGGAAGGCAGGAATGCAGAGAATAGAATAAAAAGGAGTCTCCTGTGCTCACAGCAAATTGTACAAAAGATATCAGTATAGAAAGACAGAAAGCTGTTGTGTATTCATGTAGATATAACTCTTAAGTTGTTCTTCATTCATAATTATTGATAAGAGACATAATGAGATACAGTACTCTCCCTTCTTATCAATCACACATTCCTGCTCCCTGTGGCATGTTTGGACTCTCCCTGCTGCTTGTTTTTGTGGAAAAGACCTCTAGATAACTGCACCCTTATTAAATGGGGACATCTTGCACTTTTAAGAGTTACTAATCTAAAAGGACTTCAGAGCCAAAAACTGGGCCATTAAGTGTGTTTCAACACAAGTGTATTGTACACTGAACGTTGCAGCTGTGCTTGACCAAGCGAGAGCGTTACCATCTCAGCTAAACAACGTAGGCATTTTAGTGCACAAGATGGAGGGGGAAATGCTGAAGGCATCAGGTCATCAATTCCTTGGGAAAGCCTCTTCCTCACTTCCAGTGTTAAAGACAATGCAATTCTCTATAAATGGAAAATTTCTATCCATTTCAATTTCTTTGGTTGCTGTACAAGTATTAAGGCTTTCCTTTTGCAACCCTAGATGTTCTTTTAATCTGTACTAATACCCAGCTTTTCTTAAATCTGGATAACTTTATGCTCAAGTAACATGCTACAGCTTATCTATTTGCAGTATGGTAGAAAAAAGAAAGAGCTGAATTCTCAAGACAGACTGCGTTTCATCTGTCTTGTTGTAATGGCTCTATTGATAGCTCCTACCTAGAGTAAGCATGACAGATTCTCTGAAGTACACGTGAATCAAAGCAGAATAATAACGGGAGCATACACATGGGCAAAAGGAGTGACACATTTTCTAGGTTATAAGGCATATAGTTTTGTTACTTATTTCTCTAAGGACTTTGTTTTTATTTCCCATTTGCTGATTCACAGCCTTTATTTTTTTTCACTTGTTTATTCCAAACATGAATCAGCTATTAAATTCAAGCTGTTCAAAAATACATACAATTGAGAACATTTCAACTATAAACAACCCTTGCACATTTACTCCGTGAAAAACATAACTGAAAAGCAAAGAGCGACTCTTCAACACAATGAATTCACAGACAAAACAGGCTGGAGGCAATTGTGAAAAAAAAAAACAAACATGAACAACACACCACCATTCCAGACCTGCTTAATAGCGTTCTAGGGCTTCATAAAAAGTAAAGGCGGCAGACTTTTAATTAGCAAACTGATGTATTCTATAGAACAGAGTTGGGATATATTGTTTGCAGTCTCGGGTGTGTTTGTATGACTTACTAAAAGGAAATCTTTCATTCAACCTAAGTTGGGCAATCACACAGAGCACAAAATACAAGTCCTTGTTTACACAGCTAAATTGTGATTAATGTGCACCATACGGAAGCACAGGCCAGCCCCACTAAACAGTTGTGTCTGTACAGAAACCTGTAAAGTGTTTGTAAAGCAGGCAACCTGACACTTGCTAGGGAATGGCAAAAAAAAATATTACAACAAAATACCCACCAATGGGTGAGCAATTCTAAAATAGTAACCCTCCCAATTAGAATAAATACAAAATAAAACTTTAACTAGGCAAAATAATTCTGCAAGGAGCGCTTATGAATGCAGTAGATAATCAGGACAGGTACTTAGGGCATGGGGATTATGTGTGGGTTTTCATTAATAGAAAGAATGCAAGCGATATTTCATCTAGCAATAACCAACATGCAAGAATAAGCTAGCGTGCTAATCTGAATCAGAAATGCATAGGAATGCATAATTAATGTATTGTTCAGGCAGCTCCTGGCATGACACTGAATGCCAGTAAGCAGGTCACCAGGCGCTGGAACCTCAAACAGCTCCAGGCAGCTACAGTAACCCACAGTAGATGAAAATACTCTCCCTATCCCAAATTAAGGTAGCTTCACATTTAACACACTCTCACTGTATGTCTTACTGTATAGTTGGTATGGTTAACAGAAAAGAGGAGTTAAAGACATTTGCTGAATGCATTAAAGTCATTTAACCAATACTATCCCAATTCTTATTGGTTCTTCTGCTCTTGCTCCATTTTTGCCTGTGTTGGCTGTGATGGTAGAGCAGATGCAAACTTGAGGATTCCTACTAAGTCTCGCTAATTTGAAATCAGTGATGTATAAACACGGTTGAAACAGCAGAGCCATAGACGATCAAATCTTTACCTATGGTGTGAAATACAGAGAGGAGACCAACTCCAGTCTAATAGTATAAAAATGTTCTTTTTTAGGTTTGTTTCACAGTATCACAGTAATGATGAGGCTGGAAAAGACCTTAAAGATCATCCAGTCCAACCTAAAACCAACCAAGTAAACCTAAACATCTGACATTCTTTTCAAAAGGAAAAGGACCCAAAGCTGTCCCATGCCAGAGAAGTGAAAGAAGCCCTACCTAGTATCAACACACAGCTCTTCCCTGTAACCATTCTACACAATGCAATCAAAATTTGCAGCTAGATTTCATGACTGAATACATACTGCTGCTTTATATGTCCAGAAAACTATTTTTAGTGGGGCTTACCTGGTAAGATTTTGAGAGTTGTTAGTTAATTTAAGTTATTTAATAAGATAAGAAAAAAAGATGAAAAACAAAATATTAAATAACTTCATTTTTCTAGCATTTCATAAACAAAAATACAAAGTTTATTAATCTTAAAAGAAAGAGAAAGTCCATGCCTTGCACTGTACCTTGTACCGGTACCTCCTGAGGACTAGGGATAACCCAAAGCATGACTGCACACCTAGGGAGCACTGACATCCTCCATCCCCATTTCTGACATGCATAGCTGAGCCACAATGTCCCAGTACCTGTCTCAGGTTTGATCACCAGTCAGGCAGTCTTCCAAGGAAGCTGAGCCAAGCTAAAACACTAGCCTGGATGACATCTCCTGGTCTCCTACTGAATTTGGGTTTGAACTGCTCTTCCTGAATAAAAAAAAAGCAGCAGCTTCCCCCAGATAGGAGCTCTAGTACAAAGAGACTGGTGGAAGTTTCTGCTTTGCATCTAGCCCCAGAGGAAAGTTCTGGAAATAGAAGTGACCTGATATTCAACACAGGAGACACTTACATGAGCACTTAGAAGACTAAACTCATATAAGTCCTTCAATGAAAGAAACCAGCAAGACCATCTGAATCTCATCAACAGAAGCTAAACTATGGTGCTCAGTGCACTGACACACCCTGTGGAAAAGACACCCAAGGAGTGTGGACACATTCTGTCTTACCCAGTGCAGACAGAAAATAACTTGGGAAGAGAAACTGCCCGTAGTAGAAGCAATATTTTCTCATCTGCATTCAGATCTCTACATAAGCAAATCAAGGCTGATTTCTTTTTGGGCAAGTCAGGGCAATGGATCAAGGTTGCTGTGGGAAAGACCTCTGTGTTCTTGAGCCTTTGCAAATGGTTTTGCTCTGCAGACCATGGATTGGATTTGAGCATGACCCCAAGCTCAGCACAGAACAAACTGCTTGCTCAGCTGCTCTCACCACCTCTACCAGCCCTTTGGAAATCAGACAGGGAACAAGAGTATCCAACATGGTCTAGCTTTTGGCCATTGAACCACCTTCTAAGCACTCCCACATCTGGTTTCAAGATCAGCCAGTGAGTAGATTTACTCAACATGATGTTCACAGGACTCTAGGATAAGGAGAGCAAAACAGGCTCTTCATTTCAGGGCTGTTTGTGTGCTAAGAAAGGCGTGAAAGCATAAATCAGGCCAACAGACCTGCAAAAGCCTGCTCTGTATTCCTTTAATTCTTTTTGCCTCATTTTCTTCTCTTGCATATTCTCACCTTCTTTCCCTTGCTCCGTTTGGAAACTCATCTAATTGTCACTTGAGATGACAAATGTCCTCTGCCTCAAAGCCCCCTTCTTGGTAACGGATGTTTCTGTATCACTTTGCCTGTAGAATTCATTTTCTTAATTAACTAATGTATGCATTTAACAAGTACTAATTTTTATTTTACAACTTTCTAGCTTTCTTTTCATAGCAAAAATACTTAAAAAACACCATTTGTACTCTTTATAAACTGAGGTTTAGACAGCATACATCCTCTCCTTAAAAAAGCACCGTGGTTAGCTTTTAGCTTAACCTGCTGTTTCCCATAAAGTATAAATATGCATTCAGTTCAGCTCTGGAAGGAGAAAGGAAGAAAGAAGGATACTGTATTGATCAAAAAGTTCTGAGGCCAAGAAGTGCTCTTCTGATCATTAGTTTGACAGCCCATACAACAAAACCCAAGCACTTGTCCTGGGGATTCCTAAACGTGCTTGTTCCATTTAAGAGCTATTTGGTTGCTTTTGGTTATAGATTTTCAAGACAGCTGACCTAAGTAGTCCATTTTAAAACTAATAGAAACCAGAAAATTTTACATTCTTCACTCTCTTTCGATCTATTTTTTCTTTTTCTTATCACTGTGTTGATGGCTTTAGAGTCAACCAAGAAAAAAACCAATCTAGCTTTCAGCAATGACTGTGATTATTTTTTTATTTCACTTTTGTACCAAAAACATAACCAAATGTTTCATCTATCATCGGATTTCTAAAGAGGCCAAAGGCAAAGAGCTGTCTCCTACAGCATGAACTAATGAAGATCAAGTTACTTAACTGAATGAGGAGAAGAATGCTCTAGGGTTCAACAGCATCCAGCAAAGTTTTTACACTGTTACCTCCTATAGTCTCTCTCAGCATGGCATCCCTCTTATAAATAAGGCTTTCTTATGCAGGGAGAAAACATTTACCTAGAACATGAAAATAATTTGCTATTTTTACTATTTTATGTAATCTCTCCCTTTCCTTTTTCAATTTTTACCCATCAATACTGCAATGGCAGCAAAAGCAGGAGAAAGCGAACGTGTATTTGTTATGGGGTGAGCAAAGTGCTATTTGCATTGATAGCACCTGGGATTTCTTGGCAATCTCCCATATAAAAGCTAGCTGGGGTCAACACTACTTAACCTGCAAATTCAAATGAAATGGAATACATTCAATCCGTTCGATCTGCAGACCTTATAATATCTGACATCACCCATGCTAAAAAAGGTGTCTAATTAAATTAAGATAGCGATTGTTTTAAGTCTGAAGAATTAGTAATCCATATCCTGGGAGAATGGCAACAAAAGAAGACTGTTTCCCCACAGAGATACAACCCTTCCTGTTCATACCTCTGTTTTACAGCCCTCAGATGCTGGGGGGCCTGGAGCTCCTCCAAATGCAGGAGGGTGGGACCATGCAGAGTTTATTCATTGGTCTCCCATGCCACACATAGGGCAGGAATGGTAGTTATCCCACAGATGTGGTGATGATAGTCCCCATCATGCAGTTAATCTCATTCTATCTCTCTAACAAAATCATCTCTATTTGGACAAGTGACTTAAATATCCTTTATAGTCAATGGAGCCAAAGCATCCCTTCTAGAGTATGAGTCATCGATCCACTGAGACATACATCTTAAAATAGAAATATTGTGCCTAAAGGAAGGATCTAGTTCCATCCCTTGATTATGAAGGGGATCTCTGTGAGTAGGTCAAATGTTGAGAACCATAAATTAATGAGATACCTAGATCAACAAAATGAATCCAAGTGAGTTTGCAAGTTGGTTATATATATTAAACAATTTAAAGCTGGAAAAAAGGCCCAGCATATGAAATAATAATTGCTCTAGTTACTCAACTCATTTGGCTCTCAGCTTTACTGTATTTGCTGGGAAGAAAAAAAAAGTCAAATATAATTCAATACATACTTCTACAGCATGAGCATCTGGTGGACCTCTGTGCTAACAGGGTAGTTCATGGTACACACAAAATGTCACAGTAAATGATCTCATGATGGAATTACATGGGTCACAAGAGGAAAGAGCCAAGAAAAGTATTTTATACCTGTCATTCCCTGTGTAAAAACTTGAGACATTCAGAGCAGACACTCTGCTCCATACCCAAAAGAGACAAGGAAATGAAAGGGAAAGGAGGGAAGAGAAAGCAGGGAGAGATTGTTAGTCTTCTATGAAATACAAGATGATTAAATACTGTCAGGCTTTAATCCCTGCTGACAAGCAGAGCTTCATGAGAGATATGGGTTGATTAATTATAAGGAAAAAAGGCTGTGACACAGGCATATGAGGCTGAAGCACCAAAAGGAGGGATTAAATATTTATTTATTTATTTTTAAATAAAAGACATTCGTTAATGAAAGGAGAACCACTCATCTGGATCTAAAACTTTCAGCCCTACTTCTAAATCCAAATATGGTCTCCCAGCACATACTGGGGAAATAAATTTTAAAAATCTCATGCTTGAATTTGCTTTTCATAACAGAATCAAATCCAGGCTCTGTGTGAGCCTTTCTGGTCAATATATGGTGTTTTATTACTAGTGGCAGCAACAGACAACCCTGGAAAGTTTGGATCAAAGTATTGTAGTGGCAAGTGGACTGGTATAGGACATCCCTCAGAGCATAAAGATGAAAGATTTCAGAGAGGTGCGAAGGGAAGGCTTTAAACCAAAGGGTCAGGAGAGATGCAGCTCAGCCAGTATCAGTAGAGAACAAACAACTCCAGTTGTTTTTTCTCTTCTTTCACAACTAGCCAGTATTCAGAGCTAGGAATTTGTGATTATACTACAAGATTTTTATCTTTGTATTGAACTATTGTATATTTTGATGTAGTTTCTCCAAATACAAAGCATAACAGACTCTTTTCTCCTAAAAATACAAAGAATAAATTTAATCAGAAATGTGCAGCTTTTTTAGCAACTTAAGATGTGCTTTCTGGCCACGGCTCTGCCAAAACCAGCCTGGGACCTTTCTCACAGGGCTGTGTTCTGTTTGAGGCAACACGTCGTCTGAGATGAGATTCCTATTTCACCTAGACAAACCCTGATGAAACTCAATTTCTTGTTCCAACATCTACAATTGATCCGGCATTTGGAGAGCACTTTCTGTTGTTTTAGCAGTTGCCAAATAAATGGAGTTTAATTCTGAGCTGCACAGAAACTGGTCAGGCTACATCTAGTAATGGCACTGCTAAGGTGAACTTTTGCTGTGTGACTTAGAAAGACAAGAGAACAATCAAAATAAAGAGGAAAGAGCTTTATTCAGTGGTACATTTCCCCAATATCCTAACAAGAGCAAAAACTCATCTGAAATAATTCATGTTAACTCTGAAACATTATGTAGGAGATATTTTCATGGTGTGGGTAAGGGAAAACTAACTGAGACAACATCAGTAAACAACACCTGGCATTCCAGCACTCCTTTATCCTCCTACGAGAGCAGGATCAAAGTATCACTCTCCTATGTTTAAGGGGGTGTACAGGATGCCCTAAATTTATTTTTACATTTTAGGGTTTTTTTAGGGAGAGCTTGCTTCAAGTGAGTTCAGCCAGGGGAGATGACTACAGCACTAGAGGCTGAAAAAATTCCAAACAGATTAAAAATCTAAGGTTTCCTTCATCACAATTTCAGCTTTCCTCACTAAACCACTCAACCTTTTCAGATACCAATTCCAACATCAAGAAATAAGAGAAGGAATAGCAAATAGAAAGAAAATACAAGAGAGGGAACAGAGAGAGGAAAACAGAGACAATCCATTACAGCTCCATAATTTCATCCTGCAAAATTTCAGTCTGCATGCACCACCGATTCAATTACTGTATACAGCTTTACCCTTCAGCAGAACTAGAATTACAGAAAAACGCATTTTTAAAGGTTAGTGAGAGAATTTTTCATTGACAGTGACCTGCTTCAACAGGGGCACACAATGTAAGGTAGGAATTCTATTTGCTTTACTCCTCCAGAACAGATATTTAAACCTGTTTTGGGCTGTGAGTAAAATACAACTGGTGATGTTAATCTACTTCCCATAGAGAGGAAAGCCAAGGAACACACTCGTGTAATTACCAGGTTCTGCACAAAACACTAAATCTGGCCTTACAAAGCACATTTGCCTGGGCCAAGGAGCTGATCCCTATGGCATGTTTAGGAGTAAGTAAAAAACTAGGAGCCATGGCTACAGGGGTTGCAGATCAGAAAGTGCAAGATTTACTGCTCATAGCATTGGGAACTTCACTTCTCATCTCACGTGGTCATGTCATCAATCTCTGAACTCCTTCACTGTTATGTTGGTAAATCATAGACAAAGAAAGGCAGGCACTCTGTGTTATGTGGGGCCAGCAGACACTTGAAACCAAGGCTGCAACTCCTCAATGTTTTCACAATTGCATTGAGAGCATTTCCCTAAAGTTGTTCCAATGTGCTCAAGAGCATAAGTCCAAAAGGGTTATTTTGATGAAGATTAAGTGGAGATTTCACCTAAGTATCATTTTAACTACCTAAGCAATGATTTGTTGCCAGTACATGTTAGACAAGGTAGAAACATATTCAAATATTTAAATTCTGTCAAAACACTACATTTCTCCCACATTTCATTTACCACAGCTATAGCTACAAGCACACAGACTCTTGAAAACCATCTGATAAATAGTATCTCTTTCTAATTCCAGGAAGAGTGTGCCCACAGCTTGCTAAAGAAGAGCTCTCCAAAGGGAGCAGCAAAAGCAGAGGCCACGTGACTTCATTGAGCCTGAAGAAGGGCTGAGCTCATAGACCGCTGGTGATGCTGAAAAAGGATGGCATTATTAGAACTATTTACATAATCAGCAACACTTAGACAAGATGCAGTAAGAGCAGCAAAAGCACTACTAATTATTTTTTTTCTAAATGTAGTGTTCTCAACTCAACATGGAGTTCTTCAGGGGAATTTTCGTGAGGTTTATTTTTCTTTTAATCAGCTAAATTAGAGCTTTCCAAAAAACTCTGGGCAAATGACAGCTTATTCTTTGAGATGACTGCTGTACAATTGGACTGGTGAAATATCAAGATCATTTCCATGGAATATATTCCCATGTCCCATCCTAATTACTGATGGATTAGTTAATGTCACTGGAATTATAATAATTTGCCTAAGTAGCAGGTTTTAAAATAAATTGCCATCTTGGCAATTGCATTCACAGTCTCCTCTTCCACACGTTATTTATACATATTGTGTGTCTTCTTACTCTCCATGCATGAGTGGACAGTTTGTCCCTAAAGATCCAAGAGAACACGATAACAAGGATCCTACAAGCCCATACACACTTTCATCTTTTCTCACTTGCAAGCATTTTCATTTGCAGGATTATCGTCACGCTGATGCAAGTCTGCAGGCTGTTGCCCTGTTGCATCCTACACTCACAACGGTGAATCCTCTCCCTCTGCACATACCTGCATGGCACATGCAGAGGGCTGTTAGTTCATGCTAGCACTGGTGAATTGCCTCTCCACCTTCAGAAATGATAAAAAACCATTTCCTTCCATCTTGTAGCTGCCCTGCGATGGGCTAGTTGGTTGAAGACCATGAACACTCTCATTCTAGCTCTGACTTCCAAGCAAAACCTGATGGAAAGATGTCCCTGCTCATCACAATGGGATTGGACAAGATTACCTTTAAAGGTCTCTTCCATTCTGTGAAAATTTTCTCCTGCACAAAGCTCATGACTGCAGGCTGATTTCTTGCAGGAGACTGATTCCTTCCTAGAGGGATAACATGCGTTATTTGAGCCATTTGGGGGTATTTTCCTCTTTCCTTCTTTGGCTGTTTCACTCTCAGAATGGCTTCCAAAAGGCTAGGAACGTTCTTCTTTTTTAGTAATTCATTTACACAAGCAGAAACACTTAGTAATATGCACAATGAAACCTTCTGGAACAGGCTAGGCATCACTAACTTGTCATCGCTATGCTGTTTTTAGCCGGCTGTTTGCTTTTCCCCTTTCAAAAGTAAACAAAGTATTTGGAGGCAAGAGGATGACTTATTTTTTCAAACTAAACCATTTCTCCAAAACTTTTCCATCTGCAATCTCTCACTGCATCAGGGTAAGAGACCTGTACTTGGGTTATGCCCATCTGAATCCAGAAACCAGTGAGTCCGGGTCCTGGTGAGAACACATCCTCAATCTCTCTGTCCACACTCTCAGTTCCACCAGCCTTGAAGCCAGTCTTGCAACAACACTAGCACCAACCTTGCCCTGAGCTCACTTCTGACAGCCATTCCCTCCTGTACACTAAGTATCAAGTTTAACCAGAAAGCATTTGATCAAATATACTCTGAAGCTTTTCCACCATTCCGAAGGGTTTCTTTTTCAGATCCATTTTGACCATAAATCTTTGTAAAGATTTCTCTTTTATGTTCACAGAGGCATAGAATGCCAACTGGAACCTAAAATCAAGCTGGTTTCCTTACAGTTTCCAAGCTCAAGTATAATGCTCCTGCCCAACCCAGCATGGTTCCTGGAGTTTCAAAATTGGTTTGGTGCCATGGTTGGGTCTACATATGGCACACACAGCCACTACACTGAAAGTAGGGGAGGCTGCATGTGCATTTGCTTGGGCAATTAGATCAATGAGACCTTAACAGTGAAGTTACAAAGAGAAATCAGCCACTAAACTACCAAAAGTCACAGAGAAGTAGGTGATTAACATTTTGGAAGTCCTCTTTATCGAATCAGGGACTACTCTAAGGAACAAGATAGGTTAGAGACATCTCCAAGTACAGGGAAAACTACATTCAGTTATTTGTGCAGAGTTCATACTTGTTACCGTCTCAGAAAATGAACTATTTTCACTATTCTGATACTAGTTTTTTCTTAGGAAATGGGTCTATTTTGAACAGTAATGCACTGTTCCATGATGAAGCACTCAGAACACATTATATGAAAAGGTCAGCTTCACTGCTCCTATTTTACAGAGGGTACGACAGCGAGGGCTCTGGCAATGCCTTTCTTGTGGCAAGGAAGAGGATCACATCCCAGGAACACAAAGCCCCTATTCCAGTTGCAGTTATTAAATAATACTCTTACACATGTAGGCAGCGAGTTCAAACTATTGGCAGGAGCCCCAGCGCGGTAATGCACAAGTGTGACGGGAAACCTGAAGAATCACTTAGCTTGTGATACAGAAGCAACAGGGGCCCAATTCAGTGCAATATGCCAACAAGTGTGGTAAACACACCAGAAACTGCTTGATAATAATTTTTCCTGTTTCCAGAGAGGAAAAAAAAAAAGGCCTTTTGAAGTTTGTGCATATGATGTCAGTTCATTCTTTCAAAGGGGCAATGTGACAGCTCTGCTGGAGATAATCAAGAAACCCGGGGGCAATTAGGCTTTAATGCTGTGACAGTGGGGAAGTATATCAACCTCCTCGTTATAGCCACAAGTTTCTTGGCAAAATGTTCCATAATAAGGCACATGGGATGTCATCATTTCTTTGCAGAATATTTTCATGACTTTCTTTTTTTAAAAAAATTGTGCAAGGAATTACCTGTGGATTTGCACATGTCAATCATAGCTGTAGCACCCTATTTGACTTGAAATATACATTACTAGAGTCATGAACTACATTAGGTACAGGAAAGGAAGTGTTGGAGGCATTGCTGCCTTGCACAAACTGCAGAAGAGGTTTGATAGCAGTCAGTTCTACAGAAAGCACCTCGATCTTTCTGGTACATCTATACCTGGATTGAAGGAGTGGTTTTGATGTCTCTGGTGTGGTGCTTGACTACCTCACATTTGGCAAAATATTATTTGGCAAAAAAACTCAGATCAGGTGTGGAAAATCCAAAGCACAGAGAATGGCTGTGTTATACATAGAAAGTATGTTCCAGAAGCAGATACTCAACTTGGGCTCTGTTTTTCCATTCTGTTACTTACTTCTGTCGCCACACTGCAATTTCCCACTTGTTTACAAACACTTACGAGCATATCCCTCTATGGAAACTGAACTCAAGGTCTGTCTTCTGACACAAAGGCTCTCTAGCTTATGCTACTGTAACATCAAGAATGGACTTTATACACCATGGAAATCCCATTTGTAAATTAATCCCTGAGCCTAAAGGTCCATCTTGTAATTAGTCACTGAAAAAATACACATTTTCATTACATTCCAGAACAGTTCAGCAAACCAAATATTCGGGGACTCTCACCCTGCCATACACGGCTACACACTCCTGATGCTGCTCATAAGAACAATACAGCTGAGGGAAGAACTGCCACCCATTCTCTTTCTCCACCCTGGTACTCAGGTGCAAAATGCACCCTGTGGCTGCTGTAACACCTCTTCCTCCCCACATCCTCTGAATTGCATGAGAACTGGTAAGTTTACACTGTGGAATGTAAGGCACAGCAGTATCAGCACCAATAAAAGTTCTGTGGCACTCAGCAAAGCGTCAAAACATACAGCAGCATGGAGCCAGCATGCCTCACCTGCCAGGGCAAGGACCCCTGGTGAGACTTGATGCTATAGTAGCCATCCAAATCCCAGGTGCAGAGTCCCAGGCAGCCCAAAAACTTTTCAGCTCTCTCCCCTTCGCCCTGGAGGCTGCAGACACCCAGAGCAGCACCAAAAGCATGCTCCAGCCAGGGCCATTTTACATTCCATCTGCAGAGGTATAAATTGACTACTCAAGGTGAAGGAGAATCAGCTTTCTCTAGCAGCCAAAGGTGATGTTCTGTTTTCAATTGAACAACCTCCTTTTCTCGAGGCTCTACGTGCCGTATGAGCTTGCTGTCCTTTACTTTCCTTCCCCATGAAGGGGATTACAGATCCGCACAGCACAAGCTGTGCTGCTGCAACACAGAAAGAAACAGATTGCCAACATCAAAAAGAAAGGGAGCAAAATATGAAACCCATGGTGAAAGGCAACTTGTTCTCAGTCTTCTTTGCTAGTTCTGTGCTCTGATTTGGTGCTTGCCATAGTTTGATTTCATATGCAGGTCACTCAGTCATTCTTCTCACATGTACATCAGGTACTGGTGGAAAATGTGGCCATTATCCATCAAGTCCTTTGCTTGAGTCTGCTTCATGGAGAAGAGTAATAAATGCCCTTTTGTTGTCAACATCATTGTCCAAAATGTCAAGGTAAAAAGCCCTGAACATTGCTAATTCCCCAAGGAGATCAGATCTTAAAAAATATAGAATAGGGGGGGAAAAAGGAAGTGAGAGTAACAGAAAGATGCAGAGCATCTTTTTTTATCGCAGTTGACTCATGCAAAAAAGTGCCCTGACTAGCCATGTGCCAGCTGAGTACCCACACTGTGGGTTCACTTCCACTGACATTTAGAATCATAGAATCATTAGGGATCAGAAGGGACCTCGAAAGATCATCTACTCCAATCCTCTTGCCACAGCAGGAGCACCTAGACCAAGTTGCACAGGAACACATCCAGGTGAGTCTTGAACGTCTCCAGAGAAGGAGACTCCACAACCCCCCCTGGGCAGCCTGTTCCAATGTTCTGTAACCCTCACTGTGAAGAAGTTCCTTCTGATAGTCATGTGGAACCTCCTATGTTCCAGCTTGCACCCATTGCCCCCTGTCCTATCACCAGATGACCTTGAGAAGAGCCTGGCTCCATCCTCCTGACAC